>KZ678734.1:0-20357 GCA_003019895.1 Coniella lustricola
GGGGGGGCTCTCGGTAGCTGTACCCCGCCGTTCGTGTTTGCAGCTCGTGTCAGTCGTGCTTCCAGAGCTTCTCGGCTGCTTTCTGAGGGCTGTCAAGAAGGCGATGGCCTCAAGCTGGAAAAAGACTCGCAAGCAAACAGGTCGTGGCTCCAGCTGCGGCCCTCGCGGCGTGTGTCTGGACCCAGCCGATCGGCGCCGTGGTGCGGACGGAGACTTTGTTCAAAAAGCGCCGAATTCGACAACGGCGGGGGGTTCAGAGTTTTCGCCAGCAGCAGCCACAGTCCATAAGTCCAATGAAAACCCGCTGGCCCCTCCCTCCCTTTCTTGAGATGAGAGTCTAGTGCTTTGCGTTGCTGTCCTCCAAGAGTCCAATTGCTAATTCTCTCCTTCTTCTCTTCCACAGACTCTTCTCTCTCTCTTTCTCCTCTCTCTATTTATCTCCGTCAACCACCTCCCACCCAAACCACACAACCACACACACACACACACACACACACACACACACACACACACAAAAACACAACCGCAACAATGTCTGCTCCCGCCCACAAGTTCAAGGTCGCTGACCTGTCCCTGGCTGCCTTTGGCCGCAAGGAGATTGAGCTGGCCGAGAACGAGATGCCTGGTCTCATGGCCACCCGTGCCAAGTACGCAAAGGACCAGCCTCTGGCCGGTGCCCGCATTGCCGGCTGCCTGCACATGACGATCCAGACGGCCGTGCTCATCGAGACGCTCACTGCGCTCGGTGCCGAGGTGACGTGGTCGTCGTGCAACATCTTCTCGACGCAGGACCACGCGGCTGCCGCCATTGCTGCTGCTGGTGTGCCCGTCTTTGCCTGGAAGGGCGAGACCGAGGAGGAGTACAACTGGTGCCTGGAGCAGCAGCTGTCCGCCTTCAAGGACGGCAAGAAGCTCAACCTGATCCTCGACGACGGCGGTGACCTGACCCACCTCGTGCACGACAAGTACCCCGAGCAGCTCAAGGAGTGCTTTGGTGTGTCCGAGGAGACCACCACCGGCGTCCACCACCTGTACCGCATGCTCAAGCAGGGCGAGCTCCTCGTGCCTGCCATCAACGTCAACGACTCGGTCACCAAGTCCAAGTTCGACAACCTGTACGGCTGCCGCGAGTCGCTGATTGACGGCATCAAGCGCGCCACCGACGTCATGATTGCTGGCAAGATTGCCGTCGTGGCGGGCTTTGGCGACGTCGGCAAGGGCTGCGCCGAGGCCCTCCACGGCATGGGAGCCCGCGTGCTCGTGACCGAGATTGACCCCATCAACGCCCTCCAGGCGGCCATGGCCGGCTACCAGGTCCTCTCCATGGACAAGGCGGCTGCGCTTGGCCAGATCTTTGTCACGACCACCGGCTGCCGCGACATTCTCGTCGGCAAGCACTTTGAGGCCATGCCCAACGACGCCATTGTCTGCAACATTGGCCACTTTGACATTGAGATTGACGTTGCCTGGCTCAAGGCCAACGCTGCCAGCGTGCAGAACATCAAGCCCCAGGTCGACCGCTACCTGATGAAGAACGGCCGCCACATCATCCTGCTGGCCGAGGGCCGCCTGGTCAACCTGGGCTGTGCCACGGGCCACTCGTCGTTTGTCATGTCGTGCTCCTTCACCAACCAGGTCCTTGCCCAGATCATGCTGTTCAAGAACGAGGACAAGGCCTTTGGCGAAAAGTACGTGGCCTTTGCCAAGAGCGGCAAGCTCGAGAAGAAGGTCTACGTCCTGCCCAAGATCCTCGACGAGGAGGTCGCCAAGCTGCACCTGGACCACGTCAACGTCGAGCTTACCGAGCTCACCTCGGTCCAGGCCGAGTACCTCGGTCTCGAGGTCGAGGGTCCCTTTAAGAGCGACCAGTACGTGCCTCCCTTTTTTTTGTGGTCTTTCCTCCTTCCAGTATAACACGCATGCTAACATCTTTTACAGCTACCGCTACTAAGCAAAAAGTACGCCACGTGCTTCCCCTTTGTATATGAAGGCGTTGCTATCAGACTTTTCAACACTGTAGCGCGCTGATAATCTGGACGCCATCTTTCATGCTTTGCCATGTGGCTGTCCCACGCAAGGTCTTTTTTTTTTAAACACTCAAAATTTCCTCCTTGCACTGCCAAAAAAAAAGTCCTGTATGTTTCAACAGCATTACGACCTTGACGAAATTCTTTCTGGCAGGACGGGGGTGTTTCGTCCTTGTTATGCATTTGTTTATTTATTGTTTCTTTTTCTCTTTTCACTTTTTTCTCCCCCCGGCTCTTTCTGGAGGTATTTACATTTCCATAAAAGACGATCAAGAGGGAAGAAAGGACACACAGGAAAGGGTTTGGCGGTGTAGGAAAGGGAAAGCTTTGCATGATGCTTTTTTTCAACAAAAATGGCGTTGGGTCGACTTTATACCACTGATGTATTGATATCCCCGGGAGGCTCAAAGGAAGAGACGAACCGAAACAGAGAGAGGGCACGCCACGAAGCGCATGGATGGAGTCAAATGTTGAATGGCACGCTCGCGGGTAGTTGTTTTGCCACGATTTTTAGACATGGCTGTGTGGGTTGTCTAGCAAGACAGGCTGTGCAAGTATGTTGCCAGTGTTGGCTTCGTCAACCGAAGCCTGATAGCGTTCAGTAGACGAATCAAAGACGAAAGAAGAAGAAAAAAAAAAGGAACCGAATTCAAAGAAGCATATCTCTATCCATCTACGCTTGGGATTCTGATGTCGTGATTGTGGTTGTACCTGTTGCTGCTGCTGCTGCTGCTGCTGCTGCTGCTGCATGTAGGGCCAGTCTCGTCTTGCTTGCTGTACGGATACTATACAAGTCGCCCCCGGCTCTGGACGTGTGCCCGGTCCGGTGAAAGCCAGAGAGAGAGCAAGGGGGGGGGGATGCAGCGGTTTCGGAGGGGAACAAGCGGTTATCATGGTTGCCAATCGAAGTGTGTGTGTCTTCGTGTTTTGGGTGTGTTTTTTTTTTTTGGTTCTAGGTCTGGGGAGAGGGCTGGCTGACTGTGGGAAGTTCGGTCTGAACTCTTTTCTTGTTTGGTTTGTTTGTTTTATGGGCTGGGTGGTGGTGCCAACACCAACTACCGTCAACCACAACCACAACCACAACCACAACCACAACCACAATCACAACCACAACCACAACCACACCCAGAATGGCAGCAGCAGCACACCACCGGCCCAAGATCCTGCTCCTCGGCACAATCGACGCTGCCCGCGACGAATGGGCGTCCCTGGTTGCCGCCCACAACGCCCAGGTCATCACGCCGCCGCCCAACACCACGCGCGCGTCCTTTGTGGCGCAGTGTGCTGCCGCCACCGCCTCGTCGCCCAGCATCTACGACGGCGTCGAGGTCGCGTACCGCACATTTGCGTCGGCCGCCACCACGGGCCCGCTGGACGCCGAGCTCGTTGCCGCGCTGCCGGCCTCGCTCAAGTTCATCTGCCACAACGGCGCCGGCTACGACCAGATTGACGTTGCGGCGTGCACGGCGCGCGGGATCCGCGTCGCCAACGTCGTGTGTGCCACGGCCGAGGCCACGGCCGACTGTGCGCTGTTCCTGATGCTCGGCGCGCTGCGGCGGTTTGGGCGCGGCATGGACACGTGTCGGCGCGGCGAGTGGCGGGGGAAGAAGCCCAAGGACGACGACGGCGACGACGACGGCGACGACGGCGAGTACGAGCTGCAGGGCCAGGACCCGCAGGGCAAAATCCTCGGCATCCTCGGCATGGGCGGCATTGGACGGTGTCTTGCGCGCAAGGCACAGGCGGCGCTGGGGATGCGGATCCGGTACCATAACCGCTCGCGGCTGGCCGAGGAGGTGGAGAGGGAGGAGGCCGGGGGCGCAGAGTGGGTTGGGTTTGACCAGTTGCTGGCGGAAAGTGATGTCTTGAGTTTGCATTTGCCGTTGAATGTGAGTGTTTTTTTTTCCTCCCCATATTTTCTTGTTTTTGTTGTTGTTGGTTTCCCTTGCTGGTATCACTCAATCACAGCTTCTTGATACCCGAGTACTGTTATATGACGACGATGACGACGACGACGACCAACAAGAAACCAGAAAATCACTAACACACACTCTCCCTCTCCACCCAGAAATCGACCCACCACCTCCTCTCCACGCCGCAATTCGCTCTCATGAAGCGCGGCATCGTCATCATCAACACGGCCCGCGGCGCCGTCATGGACGAGGCGGCCCTTGTCGACGCGCTCGCTGCGGGCCGCGTCGCCGCCGCCGGGCTCGATGTCTTTGAGCGGGAACCCGAGGTGCACCCGGGCCTGCTGGCGAATCCCAACGTCGTGCTGGTGCCGCACATGGGCACGGCCACGGTGCAGACGAGTCGCAAGATGGAGAGGTGGACAATGGGCAATGTCGAGCGGGTGTTGCGCGAGGGGAAGCTGGTCAATGTCGTGCCGGAGCAGAGAGGGATGGGGCTTGGCGACGGTGACGGTGACGGTGGTGAGTGAGAGAGTGAGAAGTGAGAGAGTGAGTGACTGAGTGACTGAGTAACAAGAAGGAGGCGAAGAAGGATATAACAATTCCACAAGGATTCTAGCATCTTTCTTGGCTCGAGAGATAGTCGTAGCTTTTTTCCCCTTTTTTTTCTTCTTTTTTTTTCTTTTCTTTAGATTTTCATTGTGACGGCTCGATATATGTACACGCACATGTTTCAAGGGGACTCAGTTGCTCCTCAATTCAACAAGTCCTTTTATCCTGAGCTTGTTCGAGCATATGAGCTTTTCTCTGGCTGCAGCCTGAAGGCATATATATATATATATATATATATATATATATATATATATAACATCCCATTGCAGTGTGGGAACTAGAGCCCAGCACTGCTCTCCATTCCAAGCCAAAATGTTCTGATGACTCTTGAATATATATGTTTGCTGTTTATTGATCTACTTCCCTGCTGATCAACGGACTGACTTGCCTGACTGGCCGACTTTTTGCTGTTACTTTCTCAGTTGGTAGGTTACCTACCTACCGATTTGTAATATACAAGGAAAAAGAAGAAGAACATAAACAAAAAAGCAGACCCCGTTGGGCAATACATACATACATAGGTACATACATACACTTCGACCTTGAGAGAGAGAGAAAAAAAAAAAGCAGAAAAAAGCAACACAAACAAAATCAACAAGCTATGCAGACTAATTGAATGCCCTGGAGACCCAACGCCACGAGAGATGATAAAACAGAAAGAAAACGATGACTGGAAAGTAAATAAAACCAGAGAGCCCCCTTCCTACTGAGGTCCTCCCATCTCTAACGCTTTCCTTGACCCGCTTTACTTTGCAGTTGGGGGGCAAAACAATTGCCACGCGGCCGTCATGCTGGATGATGGTGAGCAGGAAAAAGGGGCAGAACGAAAATGGAAATAGAGAAAAAAAGAAAATCGAAAAAGAAAACACCCCCGAAAAAAATCCAGGAAAACATCTTTCTTGCTTCGCGCTGCCAAAGGCAGATGAGATTATGATACAGGTCCCGCCATGGGACACCGAATATGATGTGCAAGAAAACGAGACGCGGGAAAAGAAAAAGGTCAATGGCGCCATCCACCAAGATCCCAGAGATATACAGTCCCTCAATCCTATATCCCAACCAAATACCAAACACCAAACACCACTCAGCTATGCCTTTCGAGGAGCAAGGTTGCAGCCGGGATTGATGAGGGCCCGAGCAGCCAAGAAGGCGAGATGCCGCACCACATTGGTCGTCCCACCGACCGGCGCGCTCTCCGCCTTGACAAACTGAATGGCCACATGCAGCTGGTTCAAGGGATCCTTTTCATTGAGATGGTCCGGCACCCTGTTCTCCCAGCCGGGCTCAAAGTCGGGCGAATAGTGACGGATGACAACCATCGAGTACAACAGGTCGCGGTTCTCTCGACCATCCAGCAGGGTGCGCATCTTGTACAAGAGCTGCTGGCGGTATTCAGACTGGCGGGCGGCAGCCGGACCCTGCTGCTGCTGCTGCTGCTGCTGCACGAGGAAGTCGGCCAGACAGTACCAAAACTCAAACTCCTTGCGCCGTTGCGCATCGGCGTACTTGGGAGGCGGGATGAGTGGATTGCTTGCCAGTTCGTTGCCACTCAAGAGTGTCTCAAAGACAAAGACACGGTTCCGGATCTCGCTGGCGTCGTCGTCGGGCAGCACCTCGTCGCGAGGCATATTTGTGCCAATGGGGACCACGTAGGCAAGCTTGGTCAGGGCCCAGACGACGCGCATCTCGAGATTAGCGCAATACGCGGTGTGGGCGGGGTCGGCATTGACGGTGTGGAGGGAGACGAGGAAACTGCCCAAGAGGGCAATGAGCGGTCGGTTGTGCAAGAAGATGGTGACGGGGTTGTGGCCCTCTGTCTTGAAATTGAACCATTCCGTCTCAAAGAATTGGCACAGGCCTGGGACGTAGAGCTCATAGTAGATCTTGGTGAGCTCATCAACAGATTGCGGCGTCGGCATCAGGCCCGTGTCCGGTAGCGGTGCCGCAAACGAAGCGACAATGTCATCGATTTTCATCTTTACTGAGGCATTCGTGTAAGCGTGTGCGCCTGTTGAGTCTGGGCTGGTGTGAGGTAGTGACGGTGAGGGCAGCAAGGGGGGAGGGGAAGGAAGTGCGGCGGAGGAAGAGGTGAAACTAAAAGGGGAGCCGCCACCTCTGAGATGCAGAGCCTCGCCGGGCTTCTGAGACAGGTAGTCGGTTGACGATGTAGTGTTGGTGTGGCTCGGGCTCAGGAGCGAGTATGTGGACGGCAACGTGGGGTCGATATTGACAGCAGACGTCTTTTCAATGTCGACGTGGTCGTACTGGATGTGAGACTGGATCTTGTCGTCACAGTGTTCGCGCGTCGCGCTGGGAGGCTCGCTGGGAGTGAGGATCGGCGTGGGATGCGTCGTGTAGGGAGCTGGCGCGGTTGTCGAGGGCGTGGTGGGATTGGCCGTTGAAGTCGAAATGTCACCGTTGGTAGCCGACTGAAGCGACGACGACGACGACGCCGGCGGCTGCTGCTGCTGCTGCTTGAAGATGGGATCGTAGCCCAGGCATTCGCGCTTGGACTTTTTGCAGTTGTTGCACGTGGGATGCGTCTCGTCACACTGTAGCTGGTATTAGCCTCGAGACTTGGGGAAGAGAGGATGTTCAGGAGTCGCGTAATTGGTGCAAAAGAATGGTGGAGCCGGCCGATGCTGGATCTGGCAGTCGAAAGTGGATGCCTTGAGCGAGCCGAGGGTGGAAGCGAATGCAGGAACAAGAAGCGCAGCGCGGCTCAAAACAGGGGTCTCTGGGTCTGCGCTGGCGACGACAAAGTTGTGACAGTTTGACGGCTCTTGCTTTGAAGAGAGGCCCCCCCGTCGCCCCGTCTGCTGCGGCGCTAGACCATTGATCCTGGCGCGTCCCGCTCTGGCACAGACAAAGTGTCTAACCGTTCGTATGCCGAGCAAGCGTTCCCGCGGAAGTGAAAGCCAGATGGTCTGATCAAGGATAAGGGTAGCTTGGGGGAAGCAACCCAGACAGGCGCGTTCCTGGCATGCCAGAACAAGACCAGACCACAAGCAGACAACTCCAGCGGGACGCGACCAGCTGCTGGCACTAAAAAGCCACGCTTGGCCCGCCTTTACAATTCTCTGGCCACTCCACCACGGCCCGTCCAAAGCTGGACGAGCTCTAAACAAAGCGACGCCAAAGCCCACACATACCAGGACCCTTCGTTTCGCCCGTTTGTTGCTAGACACGAGCCGACTGCAGCTGGGAGCACCACCGTTGTTCCATGTCCTCTACCACACCTCTCTCTCTCTCTCTCTCTCTCTTTTCTTCCTGGCAAGGATTCGGGGGGTTGAGGAGAGTTTCGAGCCTCGGCGATGCAGCTAGTCAAATCAAAACACCGAATGGAAAGTTGCAACATACCTTTATCCTTCGCTTCCGGCAGGTTAGGCACCCAGTCTTGGTCCGACGCTTGATCTCCTATTAGCAACACCATCCCACTGTCAGCGACACCCAGGGAACCAAAGGGACCAGACAGAAACACAGTTGATGTTTGCAAGCCAAGCCCAGCCAGCCAACCTCGTCGTCGCTATGGGGCAGTCTCTTGTCTCTTGTGCCATCTGATATCTGGCTTCGTGTCCGTACTCTTTCCAACATCTTGCAAAAATGTGCAGAGAAAACAGACGCAACCAAGTATCCGACAGAACAAGAGACAAGAGGTGCCCGTGATCCCACATGATAGTCCTGGAGAAGCCAAAAAAAAAGCAAAAAAAAAAAAAAAGAGCCACCTAGATTGCTTCCACATACCTTCTTGTGTCTTCCTCCGCTCAATTGCATCCGGGGGTCATAGATGCCTTGTGACAGGTTGTAGCGCAGCATGGGATCGTGCAACGCATAGGGCTGTGGCTGTATGGAAAAGTAGCTCATGTGTGGAGCTGGCGCCATGGTCGAGCCCATGGGCGCACCTGGAGGCATGTGGTGCATGTGCGGTTGGTAATGGCCCGGGTGGTGGTGCTGCGGTGGTGGCTGTTGCGGTTGTTGCTGAGGGTGATGCTGGACGTGCGAGTATGGCGAAGGGTGTTGTTGTTGCTGCTGCTGCTGCTGATGTTGGTGGTGGTGATGAGGCTGGTGGTGCTGCTGCGGTGGTGGCTGCTGGTGTTGCGGATGTGGCGACTGGGGCTGTTGCTGCTGGCCCTGCTGGTCGAAGCTGCGCATGCTGGGCAGCGCGAGCTGGTGCGGTGGAGGACCTGTCGGGCTCTGACGATACTGGTCGACCGACTGGCCGCCCGGGCTGGGGTAGGCATATTGAGGTGGAGCAGCGTGCGCTGGAGGCGCGGTGTGGGCGGCATAGTGGTGATGCGCGGGCGGAGAGTAGCTCAAGGGCTGGTAGTGCTGCGTCGGTGGAGGCACAGCATCCTGAGGCGAGTGGTGGTGGTGGTGGTGATGCTGCTGGTGCTGGTGCTGGTGTTGTTGTTGTTGTTGTTGTTGTTGTTGTTGTTGTTGTTGTTGTTGGCGTGAAGGGCCAGCAGGCGCAGGGGGATGGGACATGTGGTGAGCGAGGCGGCAGAGGAGGCGCGCCGCACGGAGGAGAGGTGGTGGTGGTGGCAGGAGGCGGAGCGGGCAGAGAATCGAGGCGGGCAGTGTCAAAGCATGCGCTTGTGTGGTCGCGGTGGTCGAGTCAAGGCCGGTGGTTTTGGTGTGTATTGTCTGTTGTTCTGTCGTCGGGCGGAGGACAGGACGGACGTGTCGAGGGCTGGGCAACGAGAGAGGGCTGGACGCTCGACAGTGGAATGGGACTGCGTGTGGGCGGGGGAGCAGGCGTGGTTTTGAAGGCGGCAAGCAGCCAGCTGGACGCGCAGGATGCAGACAGGGCGGCCAGTGGTAGGGGTAGTAGTTTGCAGGCCCCAGGGTACAAGCACAGGTACAGTGCGCAGTTCCAGGTGCTCAGCCCGAAGAGGCTGCTGCTATCGAAGCTGGCTGTGATGGGTCTGCGGCAGCCGTGGGGTGGGTGGTGGTGGTGGCCAGCCCTTGCTGCAGTCGTCTTTGCTCTTCTCCTTTTTTTTTTTTTGGCGCAAGCGCACCTAGCGACGGCGCACAGCAGCAGCAGCAGCAGATTCAACAAAGGAGTGGGAGACTGGCGCGAGAGCCCAGGCAAAGCAGCGGCTGGCTGGAGGAGCGACAAGAGGAAGCGGTGGTGTCGAGGTGCAGGAGAGGAAAAGAGAGGCAGAGAGAAGAGCGAGAAAAAGGCAGGAGACGAGAGACGAGAGCCGGTACTTGGGATTGCTCTGCGGTGAGTGGAGAAGGCGGTTGCAACAGGCAAGTGCAGAGAAAGTGGCAGGGAGGGCAGGAGCCAACAGCAACAGCAACAGCAACAGCAACAGCAACAGCAATAGCAATAGCAACATCGACAAGCAACCCAGCAGAAAACGGCGGGGGTTTTCCTTTTCTGCCGTGTATTTTCGGTTTCTTTTTTTTTTTTTTTCTTTTTTCCTTTCCTTTCATTCCCTCGCTCTCAGGACTTGTTATCTCCGTTTATGATTTCTTTTCCTCATCTGTGATATTATCCTGTCAGATTGATTGCCCGCTGTGTGGTTGATTGGGGGGTGTGCGGTACGTGGTTGATATTAGTAGTACTGTACTATAGTATTCCCACGCACTACATAGTACATCGCTGAATGTACCCCGGTACTTGTCAGCGGTACGAAGTAACTTACTTGGGGGCACCTGGACATGGGCCCCAGGGCCAGACACGCCTGGCTCGAGCAGCATCGTGGGGTGTGGTGTAGCGGACGCGTGCTTTACTTTGCGGTCCATCTGCGAGCAGGCACAAGGCAAATCATCAACAGGTCCTGGACGGACGAGGCAGAGCCTCACAGCTCCATCCCGTCCACCACCAGACCAGATTAGCGCCAATGCCCACCAGTTCAGCGTCGGTTGACATTGCCCAAGCAAAGCCTGGCCTACGGCGGCGGTGCAGCCTCCTTCAACGACGGACGGACGGGCAGCAAAATCCAGCGAGACGGAGCCAGAAGCCCTTCATCCCCCCGCCCCCCCCCCTGGCAAAGCAAGCTGGGCTCTTTTTCTCAACGGCGCTGATTGCCCGTTTCGGCAAGATTGGGATGCAAGCTCGCCAATCTCGAAAGGATTCCAACCTGCAGGTTGGCGTGGTGGGGGGCTGGGCCAGTTCGGCTCGTTGGTCGACTTTGTCGTGTGGAAAAGAAAGAAAAAGGGGGGGGGGTCTGTGGGGAATGCGGCGCTGCCTTGTATTGCAGCAACTTTGGTGGTGTTACAGCCGTGCAAGACAAGGTTAGAAATCCTCGGCTAACCAAGGTCTGATGGCAGGAGGAAGAGAAAGGGAAAAAACGGGGTTGCGTAATAGGTAGAGTACTTGATCAAAGTCAAAGTGTCGCATCAAAAAAAGCCACCACATGGTCAACCGGACGAGAAGCACGCCCAGAGTGGCTGCTGCATGGCCTGGCCTGGCCTGGCCTGTTGGTGTATTTTTTGGAAGGGGGGGGGGCTGCTGGCCTGCGCTCTGGCAATTTCCCACCCCCCCATTCGGAACGGTCTGCCTGCCACAGTGAAGTACTTACTATAGGTACATGGTAGTCGCCCCACGAACAAGGAGCCTCTTGCGTCGGGACTACTTTTACTACCAAGTATGGCACAGCACTTGTATGGGAGCGGGGAGATGGCTACTATTACTACTACTGCTGCTGCTGCTGCTACTACTACTATTACTACAACCACTACTACGACCATGTACAGCAGATTATGCACCATCTCGATATCCTCCAACACACACACTCTCTCTCTCTCTCTCACACACGTGTCGTGGAGAGGCGGCTGCCGCAGAGGTCTTTTTGTTTTTTTTGTTATGGTTCACAATCAATGGATGGCTGCAAATTACGAGTCCTATAGTACATTCTCCAGGGCTCGCCGTGGCCCCCGTCCGTTCGATCCACGGTGCGGACCCCCCCATCTAGAAAAGGAAATGGAGGGCGCCCACTGCTCTAGCGCCTCAGATTGACAGCCCCCACAGCTCGTAGCCGAGCCTGAGGCTATCTCCATGTCAAGCCCATCGTCTCTTTCCTTTTTCTTGTTCTTTGTCTCTCCTCCAGCAGGCCCGCAGCAGTCAGCAGTCAGCAGTCAGCAAGAACCTGGGCACCAGCCACTGGGCACTAGGCACAGGGCACTAGGCACGAGGCACAACAGGGAAGGACCTGAACCAGCCAGACACCCTCTGGAAACCAGGCACTAGAACAACGCATAGGGTCCCCCCCCCCAAAAAAAAGTAGAGTTTGGAGGCGCGCGCCCTGGGTTTGGGGTTTTGCTTTGGACCAAAGAAGCCGCGGCGTCAGGTCGGTCACTCACCATCCTGGCTTCGAGCGCGTTGAAACAGGTACCCCCATGGTTCTGTTTCCCTTTTCGTGTGCAGTAAGCCAAGCCGCAAGCCGCAAGCCGCAAGAAAAGGACCTTGATGGGATTTCACCCACCAGGGCTGTTCGTTGTTTGTGCGAGCATCTTGGCCCGTGTTTTTGCACAATATTGAATCAGGTAGGGCGGAGGGCACAGTTTTCTCGTACACTCTCTCACACACACTCTCTCTCTCTCTCACACCGGGGTTCCGCGAGCAGCCCTTTCTCCAGTCAAGCCACCCTCTTCACGGCAATGGCACAGCAAGAGTAGACCCCTGGACAGACAGGCGTGCTAGGAACGAACCACTGGGGACCGGTCAAGAGCATCCATCGATTCAGTCCCCCCCCCCCCGACCCATCCTCAGGCCACAAGCGATAATCGTGCGATGGAAGCGTCATCCAACATTTCTCCGCCTCATCTCTCACCCAGCCAAAGTCGGTGTGCACACACGCGGGTCTACAAGTGCGAGTTTTGCCAGCCGTAATGTTTCTCGCTCGGGCCAATTCTTCTTCTTTTTTTTCTTCTTCCTACAACAGCAACAATAATACCCAGGACGTGATTCCGCAGCGATGGCTTGTGTGCGCCGTGACGGTCTCGGAGCTCATGACAAAACGGCAGTCTTGTCCGTCCCGTGGCCTTTCTTGGTGCCGAAAACAGGGAGATGAAAGAAGAAAACAAAAAGCAACGACAAGAAGCAGCAGCAGCAGCAGCAGCAGCATCAAAAGCAAAGAAAGCAGCCAGAAAGAAAGAAAAAAAAAGAGAGAGGGAGCAAAACGGTCATTACGATGATAATCGGTGACTTTCCTACTGTGCAAGGAGGCCCCCCCACCTGAAGAGAAACATTGTAACTCGGCAGGGGAGGACAAGGGAGAGAAGGCACAATTGGGGGTCTGCACTGCATAACTTACTTTTTCTGTTTTGGCAACGAGTACTGACATAGTCAGGTTGCCCTGACTCAAGCAACTTCTCCGAATCTCTTTTCGGTCGGCGGTCCAGAGAGGCACCGTGAGAAGGGGAAGGGGTGGAAGGGGTAAGGAGTCAAGTGTGATGAGAGGAGCGCGAGTGGCCACTGGGATGCAACACATTGGAGTGTCATTTGCCAAAGTCAAAAGGGGCAGTGGATTGAAAGAGACACGAGGGTAGAGAGTGAGAGCGAGCGCGCAGACGAGAAAATGCATGGAACCTCCAGAGCGGTCAGGCAAAAAGACAAGGCCATTCAATCAATTTGGGTTCACCGCACCGCCACACAGACCAAAATTGCTCACATTGACATTTGTGCAAGCTCGCACCGGAATCATTGTGAGCAGCCACCGACGATGCTACAGAAACCATCATTACTGTGATTGCAATCTGCAGTGGTCACGTCCCTCGCAGCCAAAAAGGCGGTGGTAGGTGGTGAATGTCAAGCCAAGGCAAACAAACTGGACAGTGGGACAAGTCACTTCCCCTTTTCTCACTCGCCGACTGCACTGCGCACTGCACCACTGCACTTGCACCATCACGACGACCATTTAAGCTTTTCTCCCGCTAGCAAGAACGGGCTGCTCCCACGGGGCTCGCGTATCTGTAGCTGCGCTCGAGACGAGGCCGATGTGGATGAGCAAGGACGTTTCGTTTGCTCCCGCCGCTGTACCGGGTCTACTTAAGAATCTGACAAGCGCGCGCGAGCGCAGAGAAGCAGCAGCAGCAGAGAAAAAAAAGATACATAGAGAGGGAAAAGATCTTCACAACTAGTCACTGCCACCTTGCACCACCAAGCAGAGAGAAAATAACAGGAAGGGCCAAAAAAAAAAAAAAAAAAAAAAAAAAGGGTTCCCGTCCTCGCTTGCTTCGCTTGCTGTCTCGCTTCTGCTCGTCCGTCTGCACGACTACGCACGCGAACCAGCTTTGGGGTTCCAAGCTAGTGTAGTGTCCTTTGTTTGTGTGCGTAATGACGGCTTAGGTTGTGGGGCATGGGTGTCTGATCTTGCGTATCTGGTCATGCTGCTGTGTAGAGTAAGATGTCGAAGGGGGGTGGTGGGTATACGTGTGGGCGAGTAAGAAGATCACGCAGAGCAGCAAGTTACGCATACATGAATCTCTTTGGCAAACGG
Source organism: Coniella lustricola (assembly GCA_003019895.1). Lineage (NCBI taxonomy): Eukaryota > Fungi > Ascomycota > Sordariomycetes > Diaporthales > Schizoparmaceae > Coniella > Coniella lustricola. The sequence goes on from KZ678734.1 coordinate 13,999, forward strand.
AAGAGACATAAACCACGACGGTCCATCACCCACTTGTCACCATAGTCAAGAGGCCAGAATATGCACCGCTGAATATGACAGATGAGCTGCTGTGCAATGTGAGGACCGCATACGGCTTGCCAGTCTTCCGTTCCAGGCCCCAAGTCGACGGGGTAAGGAACCTCCGTGTCGAAACATATCACGGCGCATCTATGTATGGACGTATGTATGCATGCATGTATGTATGTATGTATATATGTATGTATGTACTTACTATACTATGTCCTATAGTATGTGTATAAGTATGAGTATCTGTGCAGCCAGCCCTTGATAACTTTGTATACGGCACAACATGGTGACTTGCTCGTCGCAGTCTTTCCGTGTCGTTCTCGGCCCCTCATTATCGTCTTCTTTCTTTTCTTCTTCTTTTCCCTTTCCTTCGCCTTCCTTCTGCTGCCCGCTACCATTCGTGCCACCGCTTACTGCTCTTCTTCTTTTCTTGTTCCTTGTTGCTTCTTTTCCGGCGCACAGGCAGGCTGCGTCACCATACACACTGCATCTTGCTTCTGGGTCTCATCTAGTTCCGTCCCTGGCTTGACTTGTCGCCTTTTTTTTCCTTCTTTTTTTTTTTTCTTCCTCTTCTATGGACTAATGAATACCGAATAGCACTCATCCCTTCTCGTCTTCCATGTTGCTCGGTAGCATGCTCACGATCTACTCGACAAGACATGTGGCGCAACTAGAAGTAGGATAAACAAGACCAGCAAACCCCGAACCCGGAGAGGAACCCAAGTAGATTAGATGCCCGTAACCTTTTCCAACTGTGTACCTTGGCCTGCGAAAGGGTTTCCAAGGTTGTGTGGCTGCCAGCCCAAAACCCAGCGTAAGCCTCGTGGTGCCATGGTCCAGGGCCTGATCCAGGCTTTCCTGGTTGACCCAAGGCGCCTTTCCAGGGGCCGGGAGGGGTGCTTGCTAGGGTGGGATTGCAGGTGTGTCGTGCCCCTGAGCAACGGTGAGCTCCACCTGCTAACACAGCTAAGCTAAAAGCAGGGTAGGGCAGGGTAGTGCCGCTCTTTCGGCCTTTGCTCCTGGGGTCGTCCCTACGGTGGAAGTGTGCTGGGGCAGATACTTTGGGTACATCCATAAAGTACTTGGGGTACCTTCTAAAGTACTCGCCATCGAGAACCGCAATGAGGCCTTTTTGGGGTTTTCTTCTTTCTTTTTAATAGCCTTTTGTAACGGTACAGCTGGAAGTACCATGCTAGTATTGCTTTTGTTTCCTCTTTTCCGAATCTAAACTCCCCTTCTCATTTATTTGCCAGCCTCGTACCTCATATGTAAGGCGGTGGAGATGGAGATGGAGATGGAGATGTGGTTTACTCTTTCGCCGTCCTCTTTTGCGCGCCTCAAAAAGCGTGGCTCGGCTCTAGCGTGTATTGAGATCTGTGTCGAGACAATTCGCGCTCCGATCTGAGACACAGCCAACAGATTCAACGGCCCACGCCAACCGACTCGTGCAAGTGAAAGAAGCGAACACCCGGCCAGGATGGATCCCAGTCCGCAGTCACGTCAAACCAGCAAGACGAGACGAAAAGATGAGACGAAGGGGCGGATGGAAGGGGGAAGAAGAGGAAAAAAGAAAGAAAAGAGAGAGAGAGAGAGAGAGGGAAAAACCCCTACAGCACCCCAGCACCCAATCTAATACCAAGACTTGCTTTGAGGTCTTTGGCAAGCAGTGATGCTAGACTGTGGGCCTGCTAGTAGCCCTTGAAGTCATGATGAGCTCTTTTATTCGGCATCTTCCGGTTCTGGCAGCTTGTTTGCCTCTCTCGTCTCCTCGCGCTCTCTCGCCTTGGCAGGTAGTTGAGTTGGGGCAGACCAAAGCAAGCAAAGACAGGGCGGCCGTTCAGTTCGCTTGCGCCGAGGAAGCAGAGTGCAAAGAGACAGACAGACAGACAGACAGACAGACAGACAGACAGACAGACACAGACAGACAGACAGACAGACAGAGACTCTGCCTTGGCTGACAGAGCGATTGGTCGGCCACTATGTGAATTGCTTTTGTCTTTCTCGTTTTCCCTTGCTCTAGTCTTGGCTTACGGGGACATGATAACCAAAAGGCATCAAGACTCGCTCTGATCCCCCATCGGTTGATCGATCGTCAGAGTTTGGCTGCTGCTGGAGATGAATTCATCGCTGATGTCGAACGGCCCATCTGGTAATTCATCTAGCTCGCTGGATATGGGATCGCTGTCAAGTAGCTCCAGTGCGCTAATAAGCAGGGCCAACGTACGTACTAGTCGTATACTTCTACATGGGCGCGCCTCATTGTGCTACTATATAACACAAAATGCTGGACAAGCCACCCTGGGCGAGGGGCTAGGTCGGGCTTGGACTAGCGCTCAGGCTAGCGAGCTGGCAGCGGGCTTAGGCTGTGTCGCTGGGCCTGTCAGCCCCCCCCCTCCCCCGCTACTGTAGGCCTGACCCTGTGGCCCAACCCCTGTGACGGCAGCCCATTCTGCTTCCTACAGCCGCTAAATTGCAGCACTGCGGCCCTGCACGCTTGCATCACTGACTGCACTTTGGGCTCCAGGGCCCCCCCGTCCAGTCCATTCTCTTTCGTTTTCTTTCTTTCCTCTTTTCACACTTGCCATGTGCTCGTACTTTATACTTGCACATTGTATGATTTATTGCTGCTGCTTCGTCTTCTTCTTTCCAATCGCTCTGCCGCGGCAGGGTGGCTCTCTCCTTTGGGTGTGTTGCTCCGTTTCTTGCTCCGTGCCGCTCTCGTCGACGCCTCGCGGGGCTGTTGGTGTGTTTTGTTCTGCGTGTCAGGTCGGGGCAGTTCCAGGGCTTTTTGGGGGGAGGGGAGAGGGCGGTGGGCGGGGCGGAGGGTTGTTTTAGGGCCTAGGGCGCTAGCAGCTAGCAAAGCTAGTGCCGTCGGTTTCGCTTCTTCTTCTACTTCTACTTCTACTTCTACTTCTACTTCTTCCCTCCCACTGCTTGCGATGCAAGTACTTGTGCGATGCAGGCAGGTATGGCGTACGAGCCATTTGTGCATTGTCAATAGATGGCGGCGGTTGATCTGCCTTTTCAACACAATTCGTATTGTGTGTTTTCCCTGGTGTGATGGTACCAGAGACTCGACTTGATTCAATGCCAGATGGCTTGTAGGACCGACGAGAAGGCCATATTGGAATTGTCGACAGCAGGGCAGCGCACTAAGCCACAGTTACTTGCTTGGTTTACTTGCTGACAACCAAAAGACGCAATTCCGAGGTACCCCCTTTGTGCAGCCAGACCCCCTAACCCTGGCAACTTCATCCATATCCATAGTCCCTTTCATTATCCCTCTTTTTGTTTTGGGTCTCCTCCGCCGTCCCACTCTTTCACTTTCACGTTCACTTCCACTCTCACTTTCACTTCCACTTTTACTCCTCATGGCCCATCCATTTAGAACCCATGCTCATCCGCGATCCCGTACCGAGAAAGAAAAAAGGGACCCAGACCGTTGCGCTGGGTTAGATGGGCGGACAGGCGGAGTAGGTGGATGCATGGAAGGAAGGCAGGGAGGGAGTGGATATCCGAGGGCCAGCAAATGAACCGATGATAATAGCAGCAATCGTGATGAGGCGGGCCAGATGGAGGATCGCTATTCTGCTCTGCTTCTGGCAGGTTTTGTTCCAGCTGGGCCTGGTCAAGCCGCTGCGTCACCTGCAACACTGAGGGATGGCAACACACTGCATGTGTGCGTCCATGTAGAGTACATGGGTTGCGATCCTCTTGCTATGCTTGCATCAGTTGTGCATATGCCACTTTGGGGGATATGTGCTTGAGCGTTTTTGGCATCCTTCCTTTGCTCTTGGTACATGCAGCGTGTAACGACGACAACGACAACGACAACGACCACGACCACGACCACGACCACGACAACGACGACAACGACGGCCACCACCTGCTGCTTGACGGCGCCTCTGCTGCATTCTGATGGAGGTGGCGGGGAATACGCCCAATGCACCGCGCACCGCGCACCGTAAAGGTAAGGTGTCTTGCAGAGGACCGAGGTCTACTTGTGCTACCGTGGCTGTGGTCGACGTCTGGTCTGGCTCTCCGGATTGGAATCCCAGTTGTCGAAAGACAAGTGAGTGGGTGAGTGGCTGGTGGTTCGTTCGATGGGGCGCACGCATGGAACGAGTCGCGACTGGAGATGGCATTATGTGCCCGGGATCAAAGACGCACTCTTTGTGGAAATACACGATAACCTATTCACCTGCTATGTACATGGACGGACCATCTGCTCCAATGCGACCATATTCATTCGTCGATATATGGACCGACCCAGAAAGAAGCCCTTTCCCAGGCAGGCCCCTGACATATACACACACACACACACCCAACCAGTATAGCGTTCGGCACGGTTTCTGTCCATTTTCCCCCTTTGACGTGCTAACCTGCTTCGGCGCAGAGCATCGATGGTACCAGAGAAGAATACGATACAGCAGCCAACGCGACCGTACGAATGAAGGCGATCCTCCCGAGTCCTTTGCTTTCCCATCCTGCCTATTTCTCATCCCCCGGTTCTCTTGGTGAAACACCCCGAGAGAAAATCGACCCGACGACGACCATGCACCCGTCGCGTATCAGCTGCATCTCCTTGGTGAAGTCTTTTTTTTCTCCCTCTCTGGTCTATTTCCTCTTCCTCCTTGACTTGCTTTCGCTCGCTCGACTATTGTTTGATCCCATCTCATGTCGCTTCAGCCGTTCTAGCCGAGAGAACCCCATCATCATCATTCAAGCATGCCAACCCGCCCCCCCCCCTTCTTCTCCCCGGCCCCTCGTCAATCTCACTTTCCTACATTGGCGCCCATCTCATCTGCCCGCTAGCGGAGGACCATGTCTATAGCAGGCATAGCCAACCAATCTTTTTTTCTTCTCTGCTCGCTCGCTTGTCGCCGATTCTTGAGGCTGGGCGATACGCGAGGATCCAAACGACGGAGAAAGTCTGCAGATGCGCACTGGGATCAAATGAGGCGGGGACCTAGCCTAACCTTTGAGTAACTGTGTGCTCGCCAATGAAGAAGGGGAAAGCAAAAGCCAAAAGCCAAAAGCCAAAAAAATTCAAGTGTTGTGGTGACTGATTGATTGATTCCAGTCTTGCACACCAGAAACAAGGCGCAACTCTGGCGCAACACATGCACCGCATTATCGTAGCATACAGCGCTACAAGGCACGGCATGGCATGGCATGGCATGGCATGACATGACCTAATGCTGCTGGTCTGCTGTGTAATGTGTACCCGCGAAAAGTGGTACTGTGTGTGTGTGTGTGTGTGTGTGTGTGTGTTTGAGTATATTTCTCATGCCACTTGCTCTTTTGCGCGGCAACCCACCAGTGACGAGCAAAGCACGTTGCTCTCCAACTGTACGCTGCTGGATGCCATACTGGCTGCGAATGAGCAACAAAATATGTACATGCAAGGGAATGATGGCGCATTCTCAAGACCCCACAAGTAGATGCTACCTCTCTCTCTCTCTTTCTGTGATGGACAGCACCATATATACACATTTATACATATGACACAATTGGAACCAGAAACAACCTGCACCCTGCAAACTGCAAACTGCAAACTGCAACTGCAACTGCAAAACCACAACCAACAGGCCATCGTGCGCGCCTCCAAGCATGCAGGAGAACATCTCGACGAAAGCAGCATCTGCAGCAGCAGCAGCAGGAGGAGGAGGCAACAAAAGTGCAATGACCGTACTACGGTACCACAAAGGCCGGCAAAAGTTGCACCACTCACCTGCTTGGTAATGTTTCTTCCTTTTTCTTCTTCTTCTTCTCCTCCTGCTCTTTTCTTCTCTTCGTTTTCTTCAAAAGACGCTTCCGCATTTGATGGAAAATGTAATGTGCAAGCCACTCGGATCTAGCAGCACCTCGATGCTAAAAGGAGAGCCTGTTTGTATCACCATGTGATCTACCTGGCCTCGTGTAATGCGAGCACTCAAGACGCGCGCCAACAGTCTACTTCGGAGCCATTGTAGATTTCCAGACACCCCGCGGTCCCTTGCCCTCTTTTTTTTTTTTTTTTTTTTTTTTTTTTTTTTTTTTTTTTTTTTGTTTTGGTTTTGGTTTTGCAAGAGGCTTTCCCTGTCATGGCGATCGAATCATCATCACCACCACCATCATCACCACCATCATCGTCATCATCATATGGGCCGTGAAACGTGGCTTTCGCGAGCTGGAGATGTGCGACACCACTGCTCTGCTCTGCTCTGGTTGTGTGGTCATGTACACGACACAAGTAGGTAGTAGCCTTCGGGCTGGTCAGAACGGTGGCTTGCATTCATCTCCGAGGACAGCATGGAAGCAGAGAAAAA
>KZ678735.1:0-20064 GCA_003019895.1 Coniella lustricola
AAAAACAATAAGCGGCAGTGACGCTGTGCAGGCCCCCATGACGTGCCTCGGATCGCTGTCGCCCGCCTATTTCCCACTGCTGGGTCCAGCGCAGGCCCTGCTAAGTCAGCACCCCAACAACGCACCAACGCCTCCTCCACGATCGATCGCAGCACAGGTACCGCAGCAACTGGAAACACCGCAACAAACCGCCCCAGCAACACCCAAGCCCAGGCACTCCAGGCCCTGGCTCATCCCGGCCAGTCCACCCCCCCAGCTCCCGTTCCATTCCCAATCCGGCAACCCGCCCAGGCCCCCGAGCACGCCTCGAGCCGCAGTCTTGCTCCTGCCTCGACCCGACGGGATTTGATTCAAATACGGCTTCCCCTTCTGCCCTCTGTGTGGCTTTGCTTCTTGCCGTCATGCCCAACACTCGCCATCCTTTTATCTCTTTCTCCCTCCTCCTCAGCAAGCCACAGCCAACAACCACAACAAGACTCTTGTCAAACCTCCTCAGACTCCTTCTTGACAACTACCACTACCACTACCACCACCACTACCACAAAGACAGCCACAGTCATCGCGCCTTGACCTCGACTTGTTCTGCTCCTCCTCCTGCTCCTCCGCATCAGGCCACAGCAGCATCACCAGCTTCCACCTCGGCCTCGCACCAACCTCCTCCTCCACTGTTCAGTTAGGACAACGGGCTGCTTGCCATCCAAGACGTCGTTCCGGACTGTTCCTCTAACGCAAGCCGCCCTTCTACCACCATCAGCCGTGCCTCTGCTGCCATAAGAGCACCTCAACCAGGACCAACAGCCTTGGTGAACCACACTCCTGCTGCCCTCCTAGCTCCCTCTCGCCCGCGTCTCCAGCATCTGCCACCGCGCAGTCTCGCGGCCTTCTCGCCCGCCATGATCACAACCACCACCAACTCCAGACCCAGGCCTGTGGCCACTCTTGCCGACCTGCGCGACTGCAAGAGACTTCGTCGTGACGAAGAAATTGGCACCCTCAGCCTCATCACCCCCATTGAGGAGAAGCCAGACGCGTTTGCCGTCGAGTTCGTTGAGAACCGCGACGAGAAGAAGATCCCAGCTACACCTCTGACTCCCGAGCCAGAAGCCTTTGTCCAAGACGAATACCTGCCAGAAGGCATCAGAGAGACTGAGGAAGAGACCCGCGAACACTGGTTTGTCGGTGCCATCGACCAAGGCACTACCTCGTCGCGCTTCCTCATCTTCAACGGCGAGGGCGAACCTGTTGCCAACCACCAAATTGAATTTGAGAACCACTACCCCGACTCTGGGTAAGTAGAATGCACACTGTCCCTTTCCTTTGTCCTCCAATGCACCCGAACTTGTTTGCCTAACAACACAACCCACACAGATGGCACGAGCATGACCCGCTCGAGCTACTCAGCTCCGTTGAAGAATGTATCGAGGGCGCCATGGCCCAGTTTGTAAACAAGGGCTTCTCCAAAAAGTCCATTCGCTCCATAGGCATTACCAACCAGCGCGAGACCACCGTCGTGTGGGACAAAACCACCGGCGAGCCTCTCTACAACGCCGTTGTCTGGCCGGACACCCGTACTACCTCCCTTGTGCGCGAGCTCAAGACCCGCCCTGGCGCCGACGAGCTGGCCCAGACTTGCGGACTGCCGCTCAGCACATACCCTGCCAGCGTCAAGCTCATGTGGCTCATCGACAACGTTCCTGCCGTCAAGGAAGCGTACGAGGACCGCCGTCTTGTGTTTGGCACTGTAGACTCGTGGCTCATCTTCCGACTGAATGGTGGCGTGGAGGCTGAGAAGCCCATCCACGTCACCGACAGCTCGAATGCGAGCCGCACCATGTTTATGAACTTGCACACCATGCAGTACGACGAGAAGCTGCTGTCCTTCTTTGGCATTGACCCGACCAAGTGTGCTATGCCTCGTATCGTGCCGTCTTCTGATGCTTCTGCCTTTGGCAAGCTGGCCCGGGGTCCTCTTGCAGGCGTCTCCATTGCCGGCTGCCTTGGTGACCAGTCTAGTGCCCTGGTGGGCCAGTGCGGCTTTCAGCCTGGCCAGGCCAAGAACACGTACGGAACCGGCTCCTTCATTCTGTACAATGTCGGCACCGACCCTGTCATTTCCAAGCACGGCTTGCTGTCCACAGTGGCCTATGACTTTGGTGCAGGTCGTAAACCCGTATACGCCCTCGAGGGCAGCATTGCTGTCGCAGGCGCTGGTGTCAAGTTCCTCATCAACAACTTGGGCTTCTTTGACACGTCGGACAAGATTGAGGAGGTGGCCAAGAGTGTGCCTGACAATGGCGGTGTCTTCTTTGTGACTGCCTTTTCCGGTCTCTTTGCCCCGTATTGGATCGATTCGGCCAAAGGTACCATCTTTGGCATGACTCAACACACCAAGAAGGGCCACATTGCTCGTGCCACTCTCGAGGCGACTTGCTTCCAAACCAAGGCCATCCTGGACGCCATGGAGCAGGACTCGGGCAAGAAGCTGCAGGTCATGGCCGTCGACGGTGGCCTGTCCAACTCTGATCTTTGCATGCAGACCCAGGCCGATATTAGCGGTATCCCCATTGATCGTCCTGCGATGCGCGAGACGACTGCTCTGGGTGCTGCCATTGCCGCTGGCCTGGCCACTGGTGTGTGGCGCGAGCTTGATGAGCTCTCGCAGGTCAACCGCAAGGGCCGCAAGGTGTTTGAGCCCAAGGTCTCGAAGCAAAAGAGTGCCAAGATGTTCAAGAAGTGGGAGCAAGCTGTCGAGATGAGCCGCGGCTGGACCAATGATACGGAGAACGACGATGATGAGGACTAGTGGCAGCACTTGCCTACTACTTTTCCTTCATGACTTGTCTGTTCTCTCTGTCATTTGGTCGCAAAGGCAGCCTTGTCTGCTTCTTGCGCATGATGTGTTAATGACCCTAATATCCAACAACTATCGTTAATGTTATAATCTGGAATAGTCCAAAGCGGCGACTGGCATTGGGTTCTGGGTACGGTTTTATACCCAATCTTTTCTTTGTATTGGAATTGCGAAGGAGTTTTATGGTGTTTGATTTTTCTTTTGCAAGGGGCAAACCGATACCAACAACATGGATTGGTTATGCAAATCATGTTTTGGGGAGAACTTGCCCACCTCCCCTGGAGATGGAAGACAGCATGAAAGGAAGAAGGACTACAAAAGAAAGCAAAGAAAAAGACCATCACTAGATGATATTCTCACGAGGGAGAAAGAGGGAACTTCTAGAGATTTTAAATAAATTTGAAAATCACATTAAACTTCTTATCATATTCTTGAGAACTGCCTAGATCAAGTGATTCCGAATGACCTGTCTGATGTAGCATTAAACATTTGAATGTGATTTAAAAGGGTGGCATGATTTAGGCACAAAAGGTGCATCAAGACATTATATGTGGGGGTGTGCAAGTGGTGGTATGGTTTAGGGTGGTGTTGTGGTGCACAGGTGGTGTGGTGTGGTGTGATGCCACGACATGTGGTTCGTGGGGTTATTTTGAGTTGAGCTAGGTACTCGGGGGCACTCGAGTAGGAGTGGGAGTGGGAGAGATGTCAGAAGGACAGACATAAAGGGATGAGATGAAGACTAAGTTATGTGCTTGATAGTTGGTCTACAAACAAATGGATAACTAAGAATACTGAGAAATCGAGATACCTACCTTAAAGACCTTAAAAAGAAATATGAAAACAAAAGAGCGGTCATGGCTACCGATCACATTCATCAAGTCGTGATTGTGGAGAGATTAAGGAGAGTTGTGCATCAGAGGATGGGGAAAAAAGAGAAGGGGGGGGGGGGCCAAGGAAAAGGCCAGAAGCGAGAATGAGAGAAAGAAGAGAAAGAAGGATGGAGAGCAGGAAAGGAGGGACAGGAAAAGAGTAAAGAAATTGGAGATATATGGTATAAAGAATTGAGAAACAGTGATGGATACCCAGAATGGAATGCAAAACCAATTCCTATGCACCAGCGATGAATGAACATAATGCAGCCAGATAAGGGTAAACAGACCCAGCGCAAAGCAAAGCAGAGGCAACCAACGCAAGGCAAAGCCGACCAAGACCATGGCACACCGTTTGGAGTTCCATGCTCATGAGCAAAGATGTAGACCGGACCGATCTTCCACCTATCACTGACAGTAGAGCAACCATCGCACAACCATGCAGCTCCTGCTCCTCTGGACACGTGTATCGAACCCAGGCAGTGAGTTGTACACACTCTGGCAAGTCAATAGTCTGGATCACCCAGGTATCCGTACAGCGCTTCCCCAAATGATATCCTGTCTGTCTGCCTGTCTACCCAAAATGCAACCAAGAACCATGCAATCCTCCTCCAGGATGCGAAAATAGATGCATGCATGCACATATGTCGATCATGTCCCCGCAATTGCGACCATAACCATGTGTGTGTGTGCTTGCGTGCGTGTCTCAGGCATGCTTTGTTTCGTTTCGTTTCATTGAGCCGATGTGGTAAGAAATCGTGGCGCTTCGTGTTGACGTCTTCGTGCTATCGTGTTGATGTATCCGTATCATGGTATCATGGTATATCTGAAGTGCTAGCTTCTTGGTCGAGCAAGAATCAGTGGTCCTGCGTTCTGAATAGATTACGTGATTGGTTGAGCAGATCGACTGCTTGAAGGAGTGGCGCACATCGATAAGCTGAGAAGTTGATTCGTCAAAGTCGTGTATAGCGTTTGAGCTGGAGGGTCATGGATGTTGAAGTGCTGCGAGCCGGCCATGCTCGTGATGGCGGTATTGGTGGTGGCAAGTCGTGCGAAACAGCATTCCTTTTGCGTCCGGTCCCACTAAAGACCAGCAAGTGCTATTGCAAGTCCAATTCTCAGCAGATCGAACATAAAACGGCGCAGTGCGCTGGGAGCAGAAACAGCAACAACAAAAAACAAAGACACTTACCGGCCGAATACGCCATATACCACGTCAGACTCGCGCCACCATCAAGCCAGCTCGGATCAAACCCATCGCGACTAAACCAGTCCCATGCCTGGCCCGGCTGCACGGTCGCCAGGTTGCCGTAGAGAATCCCCCGCCAGCCACCCACCACACTATCCGCCCTGCCGTCGGAAAAGTACTGCGCCCACTCCTCGCGTACAAAGTCGGCCCGCCGAACGTATTTTGTGCTTGGCAGCAGCGGCAGCATGTGGATCCCTTGGATGTACTCTATGTTCGTGCCAAAGTATGTCGTGTGATCGATTTTGTTTTCAAACAGGATGCCAGCAACGCGGTTTGGCGTAAAATCGGCTGGTTCAACCTCAGTCTTGGTGTTGTTGTTGTCACTGGTGTAGAGGAAGTAATGGTTGAGCGAGCGTGCTAGCACGGCAAGCATGAGGTTCCCTCTCGCGGCGGTGTTGGCGTCACCGGACACTAAACCCCACATCTTTAGAGCGTAGGCAGCCATAGTGTCTTCAGAGCTCGACTCTTGGTCGCGCCCGTCGGCAGACTCATACAAACCGTGCGCAAAGGAATGGCCGTGGTACCAGTCAAACATGCGGCTGACCGGGAAGTAGGGATCGGTCGCGCTTGGGTTGGCATAGTCGCGGATCAGAGAATTGACCCATGCGCGGTTCTGGCCTTCGGCGAGCCATGATGGGTCAATGTGGGCGATCGCGGCTGCAGTGAGGACGTGATAACCGTAATGGAAGTCTGCAGAAGTCGGTGAGTATATGTGAAAGAATGAGAGGCATGTAGAAAAGGATAATACTTACGATGATCGTTGTAATATGTGTTGCCAAAGTCTGCTCCCGAGTCGCCCGTCTCATAGGTCGCAGTGGAGACAATACCGCCCCAAGCAGCTAGATTGGTGAGCAAATGGTCTGGGAGAGGTAACGAGATAAGACGGAGTGATGCTTACATTCATACACAAGAGGATAGATCTGAGTGTTATTTACAAACAGAGCAAAGGCCTGCTTCAGCTGCGCCAGTCCAGCGGCAGCCAGACCACTGTCCCCTAGCATGTCGTTTACAACGGCGAGAATCATGGCGAACTTAGCCAAGGCCTGTTTTGTTTTTTGTCACATGTATTAGCACTCGTTTAGTGGCCGAAAAATGGGGACAAAATGGTCCTTACCTTTCCACTATAATACATTGAAGTCAGATTCGTTTGCAAAGACATGTTCTGACTCAACTCGGACTGCGCAGTGGCCAGAATCTGTGCTTTAGCAGCAGGAGACAATTTGCGCATATTTCCTTGCACGGGAGACCACGGCAGGAACGTCATGCCCACCGGTAGTCTGGGCTCAACCATGGTCCACGAATCTGCGACAATCGCAACCGCCATTCCCTTGCTCGTCGTCTGAAGCTGCAGTGAACTCTGCAAAGAAGAATTGGTGGCATTGTTGAAGGATTGCACATGGTGGGGAAGCGCAAACATGAGAAGAGGACGACCAGTCAAACCAGCTTTGGCAAACCTGAGCGTATAAGACCCGACCATGCCCTTGACCGACCCAGACACAGTTACGTTCTTGGCATAGGAACCACAAGCGGCATCGTAGAGCGCCTCGCCCGCCCCAGAGGGATCCTTGGCCACCTGGATAGTTCCGCTGAATGTCGAGGTCGCGCGCATCAGCCCGTTGTTGATGACTTGCAGATCCAATGACGAGCCATTTGTGCTGGTGGCATACAGGTACCACGTCTTGCCATCTTCGAGGTTGATGCGGTACTTGGTCACTCCTGGCCGTGGCTGAGTCGCCACCTTGGTCACGTTCAAAAAGAAGATGCCAGTGTCAATCTCGGGTATAGAGTTTTGGTAGACCGCTGTCACAAACCCTGAGCCTTGGACCAGAGGAAACTCGATTGCTGGAACGGAGGAAGCAGAAGGACGGAGCTGAATGACAACCGACATGTCGGTAATGTTTGTGCTGGTGAGATTCGTGCTGGATCCCAGCTCTGCCGCCGACAAAATGAGGGACTGGATCCCAATGGGATTGACAAAGTAGTCGACGGCGCCATAGGCATTGACTGGCCCCAACGCACGCTGGCTCGCATCGATGTGCGACACGGCCAGGCCCCATGACTTGGCTTCTCCTTGTCCCTTTGCCCAGGCTACGGAGTAAGGATGCAAGAAGGTTGCAGACCCCTGAGATCCGAGGAAGAAGTTCTGGAAGAAGCTGTTGGTGGAGATGGGCGCCGACTGTCGAATGCCCAGCCGAGGCACGGGGTGGTCATTGGTCTGGCCAAACTGCGACGGCGGCGCATCAGTGGCGATGGGCTCAAAGATGTTTGGCGAGGCGGTGGCTGTGGTGTTGGTCATGTTTTTGACGACCATTGTCGTCGAGTACGTGGGGAGCAGACTGGTAGGAGAGGGAATGCAGTTGGTCAACAGCGGGTTGACCTGGCCTTGTCCCGAGGACTCGAGCTGGGTGTGGATCTGGCCGGTGGTGTCCGGGGTAATGGTCGGCGTTGGCAGTACTTGGACGACGTCGGATGATACTGTCGTGGTGAGGACTGACACTGTCGTCTCCAGAACAGGGCCTTCGACAATTTCACCATCCTACCGGCAAAAAGGACACGGAATGAGTGAGCTGATCTCACAGTAGTGCACTGCTAAGGGTTGCCCATGGCTGAACGCCAAAAAAAACTCACGACAGTAGTATAGACCGCAGGCACTACCAGAACTTCTCTGGCAGCAGCAGCAACAACAACAGCAGTAACAGTAGCCCTGGCCTTGTGATTGTTCACATGAAAGTGCTGATGCGCATGAGAGCCAGAGCCAGAGCCAGAGCCAGCCTGAACCTGAGCCAGAGCCTGTCGAAGGCTGGGAGGAGGAAGGGGATTGGCCTCACAGAGGAGCTGCTGCAGCGCAGTCAGCAGCAAATACCAACGCATGATGGCGGCGGGGAGCGAGTCTGGAACTGGCGATCGGGTTTGAGAGAGGTGGCTCGTCGTGCTCCTCCATGGCGAGAACTGCATGTGCGCATCCTGCGCCGCCGTTCCTTATAGCAGCCGCCAAGTCTGCCAGCGTGGAACCATTTTCATATGCTGACGATCAGGCAGCGCGGACAATCCTCGAGGAGGCTAGCAAGTGACAATGGCGGAGGCAGGCCAGATGTGAGATACGACCAAGGGACAGCATCCACGGCTGGCGTGGCTGGGAGTGTGTGGGTTTGTCTGATTGTGTCTGGGAGGAGAACATGGGCGGCGTACCTCGACTGGAATGCGAGCGGGACTGCTGGAGGTCTCAAGGGCGAGTCGAATCTGAAGGTCGTGGCCCAAACAAGGCAAGCCGGCAAGCAAGGCTCGACACGGCACTAGAAGGCCGCGAGGATGTTTCGAAGCAGCTGTGAGCAGTGTCGCAAAGTGAGACGAGCTGTGGTTGTCTGAAGTCAAGAAGCCCTCGCTCGGATGGACGAGCCGTGTCGAGGATGAGAAGACAAGGTGGAGAGCCTGGTGGAGTTGATGCGGTGCATGACGAGTCAGCGGAGGCTGCTCCGTCCCGTTGGATGCTTCGAGCCGCTTTTGCCTTGCACGCTGCACCACCAGTAGGCGGCAGAGACGGAGCAGGATGCCTTCATGTTGCGAGCAAGCAGCAGTGGCTTCGCAAATGCGACATCAGTGTCGCGTCCAGCTGACGCTCGTGTTCGCCTTTGATATTGCAAATCAGCCGTGTCAAGGGATGCTGTGATGGCGTTAGTCGGGGTTTGAGGGATCAGCTGAGCACGGTTTGCCTGTGTGATGCTGTGCACGCTTCTGTGACTTGGAAAAGCAGCGGCCGTAAAGGTGATGTCGAGATAACGTGGCAGCAATTATTTGGTGTTGAGGTCGAGATACGGGCCGTTGATATTGGCGAGTACGTACTGCAGGCGTTCAATTGCAGCACTACCACCACCACAAGTGCGCTGTCACACACTGATGCTAGTGCTAGCTTACAGCGGGCGACGTCCTAGGTTAGGCCTGTTGCAGTGGATATTGCTGAGGTAAGTACATGGTGTCAGGCACGTACCGGGTACCGAGTACCGAGATACTTGGCCCGGCTGAGGTCATGCTTTTCGAGAGGCAGTCGCGCAGCCCCGCAGCCCACCCTGGCCGCCGATCTGCAGTAAAACGCGCCTTCTCAACTGGAGCGCGTACGCCATCTTAATTGATGGTCGACTTTGTCGCGAGCCTTGCTGCCTGGCGTCTCAACCTCGACCACCACACCGCCTGGCTCTCGTCTTGCTGCACACCGAGAGCAGCCAAATAGTCTCATTCACCAACCGATTCATAAACCTATCTACCGTTACTGCCTTCGCTCCCTGCATGCTACGTTCTTGGTCATCTTGACGCGTCGGGACCCATTTCGACTAGCTTCCACCAAGACCCGCGATAGGTGTTCTCCGTTTGTCCTCTCCAGCAACTCGCCGCGATGGCTGCAAAAGACCGCGCAAGCAATCTCTTTGCACAGTGTGCCATCTTCTTTGTGCCTAGCTCCAGCCTGTCAGGCTCCACAATCGACACTGTAAGTCTTTCCGTTTTCCAGATCGACTATCGCCGTGGCTTCTGGCTAAAGTCCCAATTCTACACTGCAGTTGAGCAATATCGTCAAGGGCTACGGCGCAGAGGTCCCCAGTCGAGACGAAGATGGCTCCATACCAGTTGTGCAATGTACACACATTGTTGCCGACACCATCGACTTTCCCGAGTACAGCGAGGCCATGGCCATGATGGTTCCTGTCGTCAAACCAGCTTGGATCAACACGTCGCTGCGCAAAGGCCGACAAGCCCAGATCCGTCCCTACTCGCCCGATCCACGCCTCTTCTTCTCTGAAGTCGTGCTCACCTGCGACGAGTTGCCTGTCAGCGACAGCGAGGCCATTGCTGGTGCGGTTCTGGCCCTGGGTGGCAGCGAGTCCAAGGATCTCGGCCGCCTCACTACCCACATCTGTGCCCTGTCAATTGACGGTCCCAAGGCACGCATGGCCTTGGACAGGAAACTGGACTGCAAGATCGTTCTGCCGCATTGGTATGTTGCCGCGACTGTTTCTTGTCATCACTGTCGACTATCTCTCTAACATGCCATAGGTTCGACGACTGCTTTCGCCTTGGCAAGAGAATCGACGAAGGCCCGTACCTGCTCCCAAATCCCGAAATTCTCACTGCGAACCCCAACGACTCGGTTGACATCCCAGAAAACAAACATCTTGATGGAGCCACCACGGATACACCTGACCGTCCCCCATTTGATTACTCGGCCAGAGGAAAGCTCACAGTCTTTGACAAGAAAAAGGTGGCCTTGTCACGCGATCTTGCAATCAACGAAGCCTTGCGCAAGACGCTCACTGATCTCATTAAGAATGGAGGAGGCCAAGTTGTCACAAAAGTGCCAGACTGTGACTGGTTCATTTGCCAATTCCGAGATGGGCCCGAGTATATTCGGGCTTCTCAGCATGGCAAAGTCGTAGGCAGCCTGGCCTGGCTCTACCACCTCATCTTCAAGAATCAATGGACAGACCCTCTGCACCGTCTCTTGCACTACCCAGTGCCTCAGGGGGGCATGAAGGATTTCAAGGGGCTGCGCATTACCATCTCCAACTATGGAGGTGAAGCACGTACCTACTTGATGAACCTGCTCAAGGCCGCGGGAGCTGAAGCCACTGGTGCGATGAAACAGGATAACACGCACCTCATCACTGCTCGCAAGGCTGGCGACAAGTGCGAAGCTGCCCAAGAATGGAACATTGAAATGATCAACCATCTCTGGGTCGAAGAGAGCTATGCGAAATGCGAGCTGCAGCCACTATCTGACCCTCGCTACACGCACTTCCCTCCTCGGACCAATCTTAGTGAGATTATCGGTCAGACTTGGTTCGATGAGTCGAAACTGCGGGACATGTACTACCCAGGAGGTGACGACCAGGATCTCGACACCACCGCGCGTCGCAGGAAGGACATCCGCAAAAAGGTTCAAGACAATGCTCTAAGACATGGCCCAGGTGCGGGTATTGTGGTGGGGAGACAAAAGCACCCTGAATTCGACATTACCGAAGACAACGAGGAAGAGTATGCCCAGAAGACGGCCGAGAAATTCGGTGTGCCGGCACCGCCCAAGTCCAAGGCACAGACAGCAGCCACACCTGTTCGTCCACAAACGTCTCGCACGGGTAAGGAAAACGACACACCCTCGGTCTACTCGAGTGCCAGTCGGAGTGCTAAGGCTTCGGCACTCGACAAGTTGCACACGCTGGCATCTGATATCGCATTGTACGAAAAGGAGCGCAAGAGAAAGTCGAGCGGTAACACGCCCTTTGGTGGCAAGCGTGCTGCGAACCTAATCGAACAAGAACAAGAAAAGGAGCGAGAGAAGAAGGCACAGGAAAAGAACAGAAGATCTTCGAGCTTGACCCGTGAAACAACAGAGGAGCAAGAGGCCGATGTCGAAGAAGAGCGGCCAGCCAAGAAGCCCAAGACCGGCCTTCCTCCCGTGGATATGCGTGTTGTTTTGACCGGCTACACGAGATGGTCTCAGAACGCAAAGAAGGAGGATACAGATCGAGTAAGTTTGTTTGTGGTTCATATTTTTATTTTATTTTTCATTTGGGTTGATCTTTAATCTACATGGACACGCATTCTGACAACAATCACCAGCGCAAATTACGCAACATGGGTATCCTCATTGTGCAAGATAATGCCCAGTGCGACTATCTCGCCGCACCACAGATCCTGCGCACTATCAAATTCCTGCGCACTCTGGCCAAGGGCCCCGAGGTGATTAATTCGAGCTTCATCGATGACTGTCTTGAGCAGGGCGAGCGCGTTGACGTAGCCGCGTACCGACTCAAGGACAAGGAGCGGGAAAAGTCCTATGGCGTGGACCTGGCAAAGTCGCTCAAGCGGGCGCGCGAGAACAAGGGCCGGCTGCTGTGGGGTGTGCCTCTCTACTGCACTGCACTTATCAGAGGCGGCGCAGACAGTTACCAACCGATTGCCGAGGCCAATGGAGCCATCTTCAAGACGTACAATGGCCGCACAACGACCATTAAGGCGACGCGGCCTGAAGATGACAGCCAAACGCCAGAGCCAGTCTATTTGCTAACGTCCAACAGCAAGTCGGAGCAGAATCTGTGGCCCAAGTTCGAAAAGATGGCGCGCGACGGCAACATGATGCCGCGGATAGTGGCATCGGACTGGCTACTCAAGGTCGCCATGAGCCAGGAGCTGAACTTTGATGACAAGTACCTGGCCGTCAACTTTTTCAAGAACAAGGCTTGATACTTGTACATCTGTGGGGAGATGTGTTTTTTTGGTTTTCCCTTTTTTTTTTTTTTTTTTTTTTCTCAAAGGCTGTAAGCGACGGGTCATCCTGTTTGTTCGGGAGGGTTTTGTCCTTGGTTTTGGCGCATAAGAAGAAAGTGTGTGATTTCTTGCCCCGGGGTATTGGGCGGCGTACATTCAAGATATGTCCCCTATCTCTCCTTGTCCTTTGGCCTTGTATTATCTTGTATCGCCTCTAAGGGGCCTCTTCTGTCCTTTTGGACTTTTGTTTTATGAAACCGCAGGTTCGAATCCTGCATCTATCTCTTTCTGCAGTCGTGTGTATTGTGGCATCGACAGTGGTAACGACACTCTGGAGAGTAACACTTTGGTCCGGACGGGCGGGCGGCGTTAGGACTTGCTTGGCGATAGCAGAGGCTGTTGTAGCTCATCTTTTTCAAACCTCAATCAAAAGAATTTGATACCCTGAGAATCCTCCTGGCCAAAGATTTGGGCTTTTCCGCGCTTGACGAGGGTGTTGAGGGCTTTGAGGAGGAGGTCTTTGTCGAGGCCGTGGAATTCTGGTGGAGTACGGCGTGGCGTCAGTCATTTGTTTTGGTAAAAGGGAACAAGGCATTGATGGCAAACGACATGGGTCAAGATCAATGAGCAGGAACGGAGGTCAGAAATAAGAATACAACCAAAAGAAGAAAGAAAAAAAAAGAAACACACCAGTCCCACGCGTGGCATCTCCCTCGGTCAACTCATACAGCGTGAGAACCGAGCCTCTCTGCGCCGTCTCGTCCACCCAAGCCTCGACGAGCGCAGCCCATTCCTCTGGCGTGCGCCAGTAGATCCAGACCACATCCCCGCCCCCACTTGCACCTCCTGCTGCGTAGGATGTATCTGCCGTGTCTGCGCTGCTGCTCCCGCCCGGCAGGGAAGAGACGAAGGTGGTGAGATCGGGTCGTGAGAAGGCTGAAGAGGAGGAGGCGGTGGACGAGGATGACTCGGAGAGGTACTCGGCGCGGCCCTCCTTGCGCATAAAGGCGATGACTTCTCGGATGTCGGCGAGGGCAAGGCGGCGGTTGAGACGGGGGTTGTGGAAGAGAACGTCTGTTGAGGCGACGCCAGAGGAGGTTATGGTCGGCGGCGGTAGTGGCGGTGGTGCGCTTGGGGAAGTGGATGTGGTCGTGGATGTTGTAGAAGAGGAAGAAGGGATTGGCGAAAGAGAGAGTTTGAAGATGCGGTAGTGTCGGCAGTAGCTAAGCACGAGAGAAGACCATTTGACGAGCTGGGCGTGCAGGGTGTTGAGGTTTGTTTGGCGCGTGTAGAAGGCCGGGAAGAAGTATTCGCGGGGGAAAGCAAAGGGGGGCGGGTGAGCGGCGGCGGCTGTGGGGACTGTGGATGCCATGGTTGGTGATGGTTGCTGGTGATGGGTCCGGTTGTGGTTGTTGTTGGCACTTTGTTTGTCGTTCTGCGTGGGTGGCTCGGTGGTCCTGCGCTCGGGGGAGAGCGTCGCTTTGCTGGTGATGGCGACCAAGATGGTGACGATGGAGGTGATCTTGTCGGCCGCCGCGTCCGTCTCTTGTTCCCTTCCCAGGTCTCTCTTCTTTCTTTCTTTCTTTTCTTTCTTTTTCTCTTTCTCTCTTTCTCTCTCTCTCTTTTTATTTTTGATTTTACTCCTTTGTAATAATACAGAGACGCGAACTTCAACAGCGCGTTGCTCCACCAGAGAGTTGAAAGGACGAGCAGCGGGGTCGCAACGGGGAGCAAGGACCGATTCGAAAGCTCGTGATGGATGGAAACCAGAACCCCGCGATGCGGAAAAGGCTGGGCAATCACCTAAGTGGGGCCGTGGAAAGAGGTACGCAGGTACTTTTGGGCGAAACGGCTCGAAAGAAAGATACAAAGGTACGGGACCCAAGTACTATGTAACTAGTCACGCCAGACCCGGGAAGGTGGGGGGAAGGGGGGGAGGCATTCTGAGTCTCGGCCGAACTGGGCTGCCGCTTGGTGGACGTCGGATCCGAGGCAGTGTGTATACATAGTACATGGTATCCGGTCCGTGGACGTCGTACCGCCATTCAAAGCCCACGACACGACACGACACGACACGACACGACACGACGTGACCATACATAGTATACTGACTATTCCCATTCTCAATCTCAGTCGGTATTCAACAGTACTCCATGCTCTGTCGCAAAAGAGCCGTTGCGTCTCGCATCACACCATAATAAACACAGCAGAACACAACGCAATGGTAATACGACATTCCCTCTTCCTTCCTTGTCCAACCAACAACAACAGACTTCTCCTGCTCCCTTCTCTACAGTACCCCGTAGTAGCACTGTGTATTGATCATCTTGTCCATAGTACTCCGTAGCAGTTACTTCTCCTGCCCATCCATAGTGATCATATCATGTCGCAAATATCGGAATATCAAAACGTCTTCCTTGGACCCAAGCGCGCCCCCAACACCGCCTGCTGATGCTGTGTGGTATGTAATCAAAGAGCGAACCAAACAAAACAGACAAAAACAAAACACAAAGCAGAAAAAGGACAACACCAGACAGAACCACCCTTTCAGTGGCCAGAGAAGAAAAGATGCAGTGACAGGCACGACACCGCAGGAGAGGGAGAACATGCCACCGGGGCAAAAAAAAAAGCGACACTACACGCCACTGTGCCAGTCCTGATCTCCAAAACGTCAAAACGCAAGGTTGCGCGCCCGCACGTCACGATCAATCGCCGAAAACCGCCGGCAGAAAACAGGAGCACCGTCACGAGGGAAGCAATGCCGTTACTCCTCTGTGTGGTCTTCAGCTGGGTCCTGCTCATCGTCGTCTTCATCCTCATTGAGCTCCTTCTCCAGCTCGTCAGCCACAAACCCTTCGTAGTCCTCGAGACTCTTTTGCACGTGCATCTTGAACTTGATGGTGTCGTTGAGCATGCGCGTAATCTCCGTGTGCAGCTCCTCCCGCAGCGCGTTCGCCCGGATGGTGAGTTGCTCGTACCTGTGACAGACAACCAGTCAGTATTGGCCCAATGGCTCGATGCGAACCCCCCCCCCCCCAAAACACAAGACCGGAAAGCCCAACATACTCGATATTGACATTCATCTCGCGCTGCTCCATCAACTGCACCGTCTCACTCAGGCTGGCCCGCATCTTGGCCAGCTCCTTTTCCATCTTTTCGATTTGTGCGTCCGATGCCATGCGCTGCGCGTTTGTCACCTCCTTGGTCTTTTCGTGCTCGTCCTCGGCGCCGCGCACCCGGTGCTCGAGCGCCTCCACCTCGTTACGCTTGTCCTCCATGGCCTCGCGGATGTTGTCCAGCAGCTCGTGGTCCTTCATCATGGCGTCCATGGATGCGCTGCGCCGCTCGGAAATCTCCTTGCGCAAGCTGACAAGGGCGCTGCGCACTTGGCCGCGCAGGTCGAGGTTGAGAATATGCGCGGGCTGGTAGCCTGCGTTGACGTCGGCCAGCAATCGGTCATTGTCCAGCCCGTCGTTGTCGCCGCCGCCGCCGCCGCTGTTGTTGTTGCCGCTGCCGCCGCCACCACCAAAGTTGGGCCCGCTGTTGACGGTCACGCGCAGCTCAAAGTCGACGCCCTTGGCGTTGACGGCCGAGGCGGGAATCAGGCCAATTTGGTAGGCGAGCGTGTTGTAGCGGTCCACCATGCGCTCGAGATCCTCGAGCTTGCGACTCGCCTCGGCCTCCTTGTCGGCCACTTTGCGCTTGACCTCGTCGAGTCGCTGGCCGGCCGACTCGATGCCCTTTTGCAGCCGCTCGCGCTCCGACGTCATGCGGTCGATATCCGCCATGCTGATCCCTTGGTCATCGACGGCCTTTTGCAAGCCACGGCGCTCCTCCTCGGCCTCGCGCAGCTCGTCGGCCGTCCTGTCGAGCTCCTCGAGCAGCACCTGGATGCGGCTCTCGTACCTTTCCGACCGCTGCATCGCGAGCGTGTTGTACTCTTCGAACTTGACGCGGTCCTCCTCCATGATCTGGTGGTGCTGGTCCAGCACGGCCGGGTCGGGTGTGGCCTTTTCCAGCTCCGCAATCTCCTTGGTGAGACGCTTGTGTTCCTCCTCGAGCATCCGGGCCTCGCGCTCGTACTTTTCATTGGCCTTGTCAAACTGCTGCGCCATCCTCTCGACGTGCGGCGTCAGGACCTGCTGCGCATCGTCCTCGCTCGACTCCTCTGGCATGTTCAGCCAGTCTTCGTAGGCATTGCCCAGAAAGTCAAAGATGATGTGGTCGCCAATGACGTCCACGCCCGCCTCGGCGCAGGCGTCCTCGTAGCGGTTGTGCGAATAGGCCTCGAGCATCTGGGCGAGCTGCATCATCCAGTGCAGCACGCCCAGGAACATGGACCAGTTCTGGCCACCGACAGCAGCAATCTGGCTCTTTGTGATGCCCTTTTCGTACGGGTAGCGCAGCTGCTTCAGCAGCGGCGGCACTTCTTGGTCAATGTTCTTGAGGAAGCGGTAGCTGGGGTCGATGCGGTGGTAGAGCCACTGGAACATGTAGTTGAAGTCCTTTTGCGTGGGCGACTTGATGACGTTTTGCGACAGGACGTGCTTCATCTCGAGCTCAAAGTTATGGGCAGCAAGGTAGTCGAGCAGCTCCTGGCCAATGCGGGCCTGGTACGCGCGGTCCTTGAGCGGCCGCGGGTCGCGCGGCACGCCGGCTGTCTGGGGCGCTTGCTGGAAGAAGCTCTGGTGGGAGCCCATGTGGGCGTTGGTCGAGGTGCGCGCGCGATAGACGCTGCTGCGGCGCTCGCCGTCGCTCGAGGCGCGGACATGCTGCTGCTGCTGCTGCTGCTGCTGCTGCGACTTGAGGCCGTTTGGGGTGTATGACTTGAGCGTAGACGCGCTGTTGGGCTGCTGGAAGGACATGCGCTTGATGGAGGAGACGAGAGGAGCGGTGGCTGAGTCGGCGAGGAGGTGGTTGTTGTTGTTGGTGTTGGTGTTGGTATTGTTGTTGTTATTTGCGCCCGCGCCCGACGAGGAGCGGGTGAACAGAGGCTGTGGCGGCCGCGACATGGCCAGGGACTGTCTAGATCCCGAGACTGAGCGCTTGTGCTGGGAGGAGGAGTAGTGGTTCGCGGCGGCAGGGCCGAGCGAGGCGGAGAGCGAGCGCTTCATGGCGGACGAGGGCTGCGGCAGGGCCGAGTTGTAGCTGATGCCGCCGAGGGTCTGCGCAGGGTGCCAGTGGCATTAGCTGGCGTGTCTGGAGAGCGTGCCACGGGGTCTATAGTATATGCGACGCGCCGGGTGGGTGTGCAGTTGAAGGCTGCCGGCGACAACAGTGGCGGTGGGCTGGGCAGCGGTGGTGGTGGTGGTGAAGAAGGAGGAGGAGGAGGAGGAGGGAACACGGGCCGAGTCGAGTCGCGACGGGGCTCGCAGCAGGTTCTGACGGCTGCTCTGGGCGCAGCGCTGGGCGCACCAAGCAACACAGTACTTTTTTGGCTTGACTTACCTCTCGGGGCCGGCGCACGCTCCACAGGCCTGTGTCGTGCGACATGGCGAGGGAACGAGGGAGCGGCGTGCAAAGGGCAAGAGACGCAAGGCGAAGGCGGTCTGGCTCGGGGGAAGATGCAATGTTGGTGGTTTGGCGTTGGAGATGGCCAAGTGACGCGTTTTGCGTGGGCTTCCCAGAGGTGACAGCTGCTGCAACGGTACAGCGCCAGACCTGCTGGCGACAGCGCCTGTAGCGCCTGTAGCGCCTGGAGAGTGGTCCGTTGCCGTGGAGCAAGTCAACAATGACACGCTGCAGCCAATCAGCAGCCCGCTGGGAGGGCTCAGCGCAAGTCTGTTAGCAGGGTGGACTGGGCGGCAGGCGGGGGGGTCTCTTGGGGGGGGGGCGCTTGATGGCCTGTGCAGCCCTCCTGTGCAGCCTGATCAGTCAGCACAAACGAACCTCGGCACTCGGGACGAGGACCCTCTGTATCCACCACTGCCGACGGTGGACTTGCATCTGCCGTCAGCGCCTGTCACAGGCAATCTCCAGCACGTCTCTTTGCTGCTGAGCATCCGCAAAACCACCACTGAAGCCACAGCCACCCGCCATTACCACCCGCCATCACCACCCGCCATCACCACCAGCCGTCCTCTCTTTCTCTTCCTTCGTCGTCGTCGACGTCCTCCTGCTCCACCACCAACAAACATGTCCTAGGCCTGCATTGCGACCCCAGCATGGCCATTCGTGAGGATCTCGTCGCATCAGCGGTAAGCACATCTCCTCCCTCGCCCTCCCCAACCGACTGGAAAGCCCACAATGCTGACCCGACGACGTCTACACAGGCGCAGTGTAAGTCTCGCCTCTTGCGGCGGTCGCATGCCTCGACCAACGTGACAAACGCCGGCTAACCCAGCGTCCTCACCCTCCACACAGTCCTGCAGGACCCCAGCGTCGCTGCGTCGCCGGTCGAGAACAGAATAGCCTTCCTCAAGGCCAAGAACCTGACCGAGGAAGAGGTCCAGGCCTCGCTTGCCCGCGCTGCCGGCGATGGCGCATCAACCCACCAAGCATACCCTTCACCACAGGCGCCGCCGCCAGGAGCTGTGATAGCGGGGCAGCCGCCGCCGCCGCCAGGATACTACGGGAGCTACCCGCCGTATGGCTGGCAGCCACCACCGCCTGAGATTCCACGACGCGACTGGCGCGACTGGTTCATCATGGCCACCGTGGTAGGAGGCGTCAGCTATGGCCTGTATGCCCTGGGCAAGGTACACGACTCTTGTTCTTTGCCTTGTTGCGATTGCCGACCGATGATGAACACAGCCTTCTGACAAGATTCCCAGCGCTACGTCTACCCTTTGATCGCACCGCCCACCCCCGAACGCCTCGAATCCGACAAGAAGTCCATCGACGACTCGTTTGAAAAGGCTTTCGCCCTGGTCGACCAGCTCGCCAAAGACACGCAAGTTCTCAAGGAAGCCGAGCAAGAGCGCACAGAGAAGCTCGACAATGCACTCGCAGAGCTCGAGACCGTCGTCAACGACCTCAAGGCAGCCAACCGCCGCCGCGAAGACGAGGCCCAGCGCGTGCGCGACGACGTTTCCAACCTCAAGGACTCGCTTCCCAAGGCGTTGGACGCACAAAAGAGCCTCACCGATGGCCGGCTGCAGGAAATCAATGCCGAGCTCAAGAGTCTCAAGACCATTGTCAGCCAGCGCATGGCTGCTGGCGCTACCACGACGACTACTACTACTGGTGCTGCTACTGCTGCTACTGCTGCGCCGGGGTCGTCGTCAGCGGCCGGGCCGAACAACAGCTACGCTGCTGTGTCGAGAGCACCCACTCCTGCTGCTGCTGCTGCTGCGCCCATCACACCCGTGCCAGCATCCACGCCAGCAAACAACAACAGCGGCAGTGGCAGCAACGGTGCTGCAGAGAGCAGCAGCAATGCCACGACGGACGCGGACAAGAAGCCGGTCAACGGATCGCCGTCCAACTGGGAAGGTAGCTTGTCAAACACAGATTCCAGCTCGCCTTTTAGCAGCGGCATCACGGCATCGGCTGTCAAGATCCCAGAGTGGCAGCGCGCCATGGCCAGCAAGCGGAACAACTCGGTGTCGTTGAAGAATAACAGCAGCAGCAGCAACAACAGCAGCAACAATAACAAATCTACAACAGATGCAGGAAGCAGTGCGCAGGCTGAAGCGAGCGGCAGCGGTGCATGACGGTGGTGACGATGATGGTGATGAGGATGATGATGGTTCTGGATAAAGGGTACGCGTGCCATGAAAAGGAGGAAAGGACCAATGTATCGATTTGAGGCGGTGGACAAAGGGGAAACATGTATGTAGTACCAAACCGACCCAATACGTGGTCCACACGTTGTTGTATGTATCTGGGGCGCTTTTTGG
>KZ678736.1:0-19977 GCA_003019895.1 Coniella lustricola
AAAAAAAAAACCACCAAAAAAACACAAAAATTGGGGGAATCACAACAGGAATCACAACAGGAATCACACAGCCAGCCACACCTCCCATGGGGATATATACGACCAAATCGACAAGACTCGGATTTGGAATCAGCCACGCTCGTTAAGAGAAACCCCCCCCAAAATCCAGCAACGCGCCAGCCCCGGCCTCGCTGCGGGCCATCCTGGCGATCGGCGGGTGCATGATGATAGGATGGATGGCCGCTTTGCGGTTGTTCTCGGCCGGAAGATGCACCGAGGGGCCGTCTCACGACAGCCCAAGCCCAGCCATTCTCGGAGGCAGCCTCCGATGTTTGCTTGTTGGCCTCGCGTAGGATGGGATATTCCAACACGCAGCTTCGCTGTGTTCTGTTCTGCTGGAATTGGTCCCGGACCGTCGAGTGACTGTTGACGTCGGAGCAATGGTCTAGCCCATATATTGTTTGCCCTCTATCGTCGACTAACCGGTTCCGTGGCTGTCAAAGGCGTGTGGGTTTTGTGTCTTGTTTGATATTATATCAAACTGTTTGTTCAACTGCCACAAGACTTATACACAAGACTTGTACTGCTGGTTCCGTGGCTGTCAAAGGTGTGTGGGATTTGTGTCTTGTTTGGTATTATATCAAACTGTTTGCTCGACTACCACAAGACGTATACGCAAGACTTGTACTGCTGGTTCCGCTCCCGCCAAAAGGGATGGTCATATCACCGCCAACATGACTGTCCAGACTGCAGAGACTCTCCCGATTCTGTCCAAGGACCAAGTTCTGTCCCGTCTTCCTCCTCCTCCTCCTCCACGGCCAGGCCAGGCCCTCCAGCAGCCTCGCACCCAGCTGCCCGTCCTCGTGGTGCTCGACGACGACCCGACCGGAACACAGACCTGCCACGACGTCAATGTCCTCACTGTCTGGGACCATGCCACTCTGGAACAAGAGTTCCGCTCCGGCTGCGCTGGCTTCTTCATCCTCACAAACTCGCGCGCCCTGGCGCCAGACGATGCGTGGGCGCTGATCCAGACCATCTGCCGCGCCGTCAGCACCGCAGCCGACGCCGTGGGCGGCACCACCGCCTTTGAAATCGTCCTCCGCGGCGACTCGACCCTGCGCGGCCACTTCCCGCTCGAGGCAGAGGCCGCAGAAGAGGCTCTCGGCCGAGACCAAGCAGACGTCTGGGTCCTCGCGCCCTTCTTTGAGCAGGGAGGCCGCTTGACCATCGACGATGTGCACTACGTCGCCAGTCCCGACGGCCAGCTCGTGCCCGCCGCCCAGACCGCGTTTGCGCGAGACGCCACCTTTGGATACACCCAGTCCAATCTGCGAGCATATATCCACGAGAAGGCCCGCGACGCACGCACAGCGAGCGCCCAGAGACGCTGCGAAAACGTCTTCTCGGTGACTCTGGACGACATCCGCACGGGAGGCGCCGCAAGAGTCGCACACAAGCTTGCCGCGTGTCCCTCGCCCTCGATTGTCATTGTGAATGCTGTCGTGACCGCCGACATGGACACTTTTGTGCAAGGGCTGCTCCAGGTTGCGGCGCGCAAGAGCAAGACGTTCCTCTATCGCACCGGCGCGGCGTTCGTGTCCAGTCGCCTGGCCATCCCACAGATCCCGCCGCTTTCTGCTGCGGATCTCGGCATAGATCTCTCGCCTGGTGCCCCAGGAGGGCTCATCATTGCGGGCTCCTACGTTCCAAAGACGACCGAGCAGCTCGATGCGCTGATCCAGGCGCGCCACCGCGCGCATGAGGCCACCAACCTGCTCGAACTCATCACGCTCGATGTCGCCGCTCTCCTCGAATCGCCCCAGCTCACCTCCTCCATCCTCCTCGACGCAGCAAACCGGGCCGGCGCCTGCATCGCCTCGGGCCGCGACGTGCTGCTCATGACAAGCCGCAAGCTGATCACAGCCACCGACAAGGTCGCGAGCCTGCGCATCTGCAACGTCGTGGCGGAATCGCTCGTGACATTCTTGCGCTTCCTCGTCCCGCGCCCGCGCTACATCATTGCCAAAGGCGGCATCACGAGCTCCGACGCTGCCACCAAGGGCCTCTTGTTCAAGCGAGCCAGGGTCTGTGGCCAGGCTTCGGCTGGCGTGCCGCTCTGGCGCTGCGTCGAGACCACGTGCAAGTGGCCTGGCATCGCATATGCTGTGTTTCCGGGCAATGTGGGAGAGCGAGACACGTTGCGGGATCTGGTTGCTCGCTGGTCCCCCTCGACGACGACGACGACGACGACGACGACCAGTGCTCCTTCACCACCACCACCACCACCACCTCCTCCTCCTCCTCCTCCTCCCATGCAGTACCAACGCCTGGGCACCAGCGGCCTCAAAATCTCCCGCATCATCCTCGGCTGCATGACCTTTGGAAACCCTCACTGGCAAGGCAGCCCCTGGGTGCTCGACGAGGCCCGCGCCCTGCCTCTGCTCAAAAAGGCCTACGACATGGGCATCAACACGTGGGAGACAGCCGACAGCTACTCCAACGGCCAGTCCGAGGCCATCATCGGCAAAGCCCTCCAAACATACAACATTCCGCGCAGCAGAGTCGTCATCATGACCAAGATCTTTTACCCTGTCCTCGAGCACACCCCCGACGCAAGGCCCCAGCCGGCCATCAACGACGGGCCGCTGGTCAACCAAGTCGGGCTCAGTCGCCGACGCATCCTCGAGTGCGTCGACGCCTCCCTGCGCCGCCTGCGCACAGACTACATTGATGTGCTGCAACTGCACCGCCTCGACGCCGAAACCCCGCCCGAGGAAATCATGCGCGCCTTGCACGACCTCGTGACCATGGGCAAGGTGCATTATCTGGGCGCATCCAGCATGCGCTGCTGGCAGTTTGCGCGCCTGCAGTACACCGCCAAGGCCCGTGGCTGGACGACCTTCACCAGCATGTCAGGCCTCTACAACCTGCTCTACCGCGAGGAGGAAAGGGAGATGAATGCGTTTTGCGAGGCCGAAGGCATTGGCCTGATCCCCTGGAGCCCCAACGCGAGGGGTCTGCTGACAAGGGCCTGGACGGACACGACGGAGAGGAGTGCGGCCGATGGGAAGGCCAAGAAGTGGTTTCGTGGCCGAGGAGGCCAGAACGAAGCCATTGTCGGCAGGGTAGAGGAGATTGCAAGACGCCAAGGCGCATCCATGAGCGCCGTTGCGCTTGCGTGGCTGTTGAGGAAACGCTGCTGTCCCATTGTGGGACTGGGCACGGCCGAGAGGATTGAGGCGGCTACCGAGGCCTTTGAGGTGAAGTTGACGGATGAGGATATGGCATACTTGGAGGACGTCTACGAGAGTGTTGCGGTAGAGGCCATGTAAGCGGACGAGTCTCTCGTCCTTTTCAGTAGCCTGGTCATTAATGCCAACATGAATATTGTCATTTTTTTTATAAAAACAAAAGTTTCAGCCATAGAAGCTTCACATCAGTTTGAGAACTGAGCACTCATTGCTCGCTAGTGATGTTGAGGTATACGAATCTAACTGAACCTCTCCAGGTTTAATGCACTTGCATACACCGTTGTCGTCGTCGTCGTCGTCGTCGTCGTCGTCGTCGTCGTCGTCGCAACTCGTTGATGATTATTGCAAAGACTTGCAATGAAAAACTAGGTATGGCCTCGCACAAGACGGAGGCCCATTCCGATGTGTCCAGACAAGCGCATAATGGGTTTCATCCTGGCTACGGTGGCACAATACCGTCTCCATGGAGAGAGTCTTGTAAAAAGGCTCAAGCGGATCCCAAAATGTACGGAGGGCGTCCTCCGCCTTCCGAGGGACATCTTGTTGCGTCGAGGCCTGTTCACGCTGCCACTTGTTCGTGCGGAGAGTGAATCTTGATAGAGACAACTAAGTGATCGGAAGGCATGGACTTGACTGAGATGTTGGAAGTCTCCGTAAACTAGAGAAAAAATACATGGCGAAGAGACGAAAAGTGGAATATGCATTCAGCATTTAAGCGTTCACATCACACGATCCCAGCAAGCCGTGGTAGCCTCAAAGTTCAACGTCCAGGTTTGAGTTATCAGATTCACGAGTTGATATTGGCTCAAGCACTCGTTCGACTCACAGTCGAGACATATTTTATTGTGGTAAGCATGAGACCTGCTTCTGTAATTCCATGTATACTCCCAAGGGAACAATACATTTATATGTGTATATATATACATATACACACACATATATATGTATATATAAATATTCACACATATACATATTCATATATATTCATATATATCCAGTCTAACAAGACCAACCCTTCCAGAATCAACACCACAGCATCGCAAATCCCTTGCCATCTCCTCCATCAACCATCAACCCAACACCATGACGGTCAACGGCACCGCTTCTCACAAGGCGGCTCGCATCCTCATCACAGGAGCTGCAGGCTTCATCGGTCAAGCCCTCGCTGCAGCTCTCCTCCAAGACCCAGCCGTGAGCCACCTTGTCCTCACGGATGTCGTTGTCCCACCGACCCCCAAAACAAATACCACCACCACCGCCACCGCCTCCTCCTCATCATCATGCGAGATTCGCACTCTCGCAGCAGATCTCACCTCGCCATCGGTCTGCGAAGACCTCTTTGGCACCAGCCAGAACCTGGATCTCACCCACGTCTACCTGCTCCACGGCATCATGTCCGGCGCTGCAGAAGCAAACCTGGAACTGGGCCTCCGCGTCAACCTGGACTCCATGCGGTACATCTTGGATGCACTACGGAATCGAAGCAAACGACCACAGGATAATAGCTCTGCGAGCAGCAGCCAGTCCCTGCCATCTGAGCCTGTGCGCGTTGTCTTTCCCTCTAGTCTCGCTGTGTTTGGCCCGTCAGAGGGCGTCATCGTGGACGAGAACACGCAACCGCTGCCGCAGTCGTCGTACGGTGCGCAAAAGAGCATGGTTGAATTGTTGCTGAACGACTTGTCGAGGAGGGGGCTGGTTGACGCGCGCATTGTGCGGTTGCCGACAATGTGAGTCTTGTCACTGTTTCCCCGATGTTGTCTTTCGTTATAGTTGCAAGCGCAGATGCAGAGAAAAGTTACGTGAGGAGCAACAGGCACTGACACATGCACGCAGAATCGTTCGTCCTGGTAAGCCGACAGGTGCTGCATCATCCTTTTGCTCGGGTATCATCAGAGAACCCCTGAGCGGCCAAGAAGCCAGCCTTCCTGTGCGCAAAGATCTTCGTCTCTGGGTGTGTTCTGCGCGGACAGTGATTCGCAACCTCGTCTTTGCCGGAACCAAGTTGAACAGTGAGGATTTTGCCAAGTCTTCTTCTTCTTCTTCTTTCTCTTCATCGTCCGAAGATACAAAGACAGCAGCAGCAGCAGCAGCAGCAGCAGGCATTCGTAGTAGGATAATCAACCTACCCGGTGTCACGACAACAGTCCAGGAGATGCTCGATGCTTTGGGTCAAGTTGGCGGCCCACAGGCCTTGGGCCTGGTCAAGGAGGAGTATGATGAGAATGTTTCGCGGATTGTCGGCTCGTGGCCTGCTGAATTCGATGTTTCGTTGGCAAAGAGGCTGGGCTTCTGCGAGGACGGGCCCTTGGCACAGACGGTGAGGGAATATGTTGATGATTACCTGTCGTAATGTGGTCGTGTGAGCAAAAGCATTCACGCTCGTGTCGGTGCAAAGTGATGGACTCGGAAATGTTGGGAAATATGACAACAATTGAACAATAAACCACAATGTCGCTTTACCTGTTAGAACCGTGCTGAACAGTATATTGTAGATATATATATATATATATATATATATATGTGTGTGTGTGTGTGTGTGTGTGTGTGTGTATACACATATATATGTGTGTATACTCAAAGACAATATTCCCACAAATACGCAAGAGAGCGTTTTCCAAATTATTACACTACAGTTGTAATCATCTCCCAGAATTATATGGGCTGACTTCAAGTGCTTTTGCAATGGTATTGGGATGATCACTACAATATCTCGACGAGTACTCGACTTCAGACATGATTCAATGCATGCATTCGGCCATTGTGCCTTTCTGAAACTCATCATCGATATGAACGAGGATCTAGACTTGGTCTTGCGTCCAACTCCATTCTCAACAACCAAACCAACATCTTTATAGACTATCCAAAAACCCAGGGTCAAACTCCACATACTTGATCTGCTGCCGCCAGTACGTAAACGCAACATGCACCACTTTCCCATCAGGACTCGTTGCGATACTAGGGTACGAGAGCTCCCTGTTCAGCTTCTGCTCGCTATTGTTCGTCATGCAATACCCATCTCCCTCCTCCAGCACCGTGTGCTTCCATGACTTGCCATCATCGTCACTCCAGCCAATACAAAGCGGCGCTCGCGGCGCGCCCCAGAAAGCCTCCTTGCCCGTCTGCCCGGCCCCTTGGTTCTGGCGCACATCACTCGCATCCGCAATGTCATCGTACAGCCCCTCTCTTCTGCCGTGCAACGCATCGGCCTTGGACGAATGGTTGTACACGGCAATGAGCCGTCCCGTGGAAGCCAGGACGTCAAAGCAGATGCCTGCATTGGGGTTGGGCAGTTGCGTCGCGACAGGCTCGGACCACGCGATGCCGTCCGCAGACGTCGAGGCGTAGATGTTGTCTGCCCAGCGGCTGCGGTAGAGAGCGAAATAGGACTTGTCTGCCAGCTGGCGGATGGCCATGTGCACAGCGCCAAAGCTCTGAGGCACGTCGACCTGCTCTGTCCATGTTGCGCCGCCGTCGCGCGAGACACGCACGGCCGAGATGTCGTCGTTGCCAACCCAGCGAGTGCCTGGTTCCGCGCGGCATTTGAAGACTGGCACGACCCAAGTGGAGCCGTCATCGGAGAGAACAGTGATGGGTTGGCGAATAAAGGTCCCCGGCTCGGGAAACATGACATGTGGCTGGCTCCATGTTTGCCCCTTGTCGTGTGAGATTTGACGCTTGACGACGGCCGAGTCCTGGTCTCCCGCCTCTTGGGAGGTGTACAGAAGCCATATATCTCCCACAGAAGAAGAGGAAGAAGAAGATGACGACGATGGCGACGATGACGATGACGGAGACTCAAACAGGACCGGATTCTGTTCGCTGCGGGTGCCGTCAAAGGTGACTTTCTTGGCCGTCGTCCAAGAGCTGGACCCAGCGGTGCGGCGGCTGAGATAGATGGAGATGTCAGGCTTGCCCTCTTGAGAGCCACCGAACCAGGCGCAAAGGAGGTCGCCGTTGGAGAGGAGAAGGAGGTTGGAGGCGTGGCATTGGGCTGTTGTCGAAGGCAGAAAGCATTCCGCGTGTGCAAAGGGCGTTGATGAGTGGCTCAGTGAAGCCGAAGCCTCACCAGTCCCGCTGATTGCCATGTTGGGGAGTGAAACCAAGTATCAGTGAGTGAAACACCGTGTAGAGAGGTCTGTCGTGGTTTTGACCTCAACACTTGCTCTGCATCTCAAGTCATTTCTTGACTTTTACTTTATCATGCGTGGATCGTTGCTCCACGCATCGTCACCAGCAGATATAACCGGCGTGATATCCGGACATGATCCTGGCCCAACCACAAGACAAACAATGGCTAGAGATCACCTGGCCAGCCAGCCAGCCAGCCAGGCCAAGCGGAGGGAGCCACACGAGAACCGTGCCTCTTTGCAGGCCGGAAGACCTTCCGCACGGAAGCCAGTGCCGGTCCCTCTTGTGTACAACAGTGGCCATGGACTCCTTTCTTGACTCGTTGCAGCCAGTTACCCCAGACTTTTACCCGTTTGGGACATGCTACCCCAGGTTTCCCCAGACGCTTCCCCAGAGTCTTGGCCGTCCATGGAGTGCTCAGATGGTGATGGGCTGTGGGGACATATAGCTGTCGAGTGGTCCCTCGGTGGAAGGTCAGTGGTGATTCTCGAAGCACTGTTCAAATCCATAGAGATCTCTTTGGACTTCTTGGAGTCTGCAGAATCCAACCAGACAATCTTCCTTCACGCACAAGTCTATTCTCCAGCAACATGGCGGGCGGCACAAGTCTCTGGTTCAGCGCGGATGCGAAGAGCGATCCCAAGCAAATCTTCAACGGCCGGCTGCTGTACTTGCTCGTCACTGTTGCTTGGGCAGGATGCTTCTACGGATTCGACTCGGGAAACATTGGCGGGATCCTGACACTGCCTTCTTTTGAGCGTGCCTTTGGTCTTTCTTCTCTCGATGGCGCCGAGCTGGACAGACGCAAGGTGTGTACAGGTGCAGCAACACTTTGATCACAACAACGTGGACTCACAATTCGTCCCATAGGGAGTCATTGCTGCCATGCTCGCGGCCGGTGTAAGTCAAGCCTTGCATTCCAACAAGCCCATGCAGACCTGGTTCGCCCTGCATCCATGGCTACCAAAAAGACTGACGTTTCTTCGTATCGTCACCAGGCCTCCGCCGGCGCCCTCCTCGCATGGCCCACCTCCGACACCCTCGGCCGCAAGTGGTCCGTCTTCCTCTGGGGCCTGGTCTTTGTCGTCGGCGCCGCCATGCAGATGGTCGCCAACTACAAAGTCCTCCTCGCCGGCCGCTTCATCGGCGGTCTGGGCGTGGGCGCCAGCTCGATGCTGAGCCCGCAGTTCCTGGCCGAGAACTCTCCCAAGTCCGTCCGTGGCTCCTTTGTCGCCGTGTACAACCTCATGATTGTCACGTCGCTCATGGTGGCCTTCTTCATCAACTACGGTGTCAGCTTGTGGAAGACGGACGCGAGCAACAATACCCAGTGGCGCACGGCCATGGGAATCCAGTTGATTCCGGGCGTGCTCATGTGTCTCATGATCCCGTTTGTGCCAGAGACGCCGCGGTATCTGATCAACCACGGCAAGTCAGAAAAGGGGCTGGAGAACTTGACAAAGTTGAGGAAGCTGCCCGCCGACCATGTCTACGTCCAGACGGAATACCAGGAGATTGAGGCGCAGGTGCGCAGTGAACAAGAGGTATGTGAACCCATTCTGTCACGGGATGCTGTGATTGCTACCGTCGATACTGATTCTGCTGTTCTCAAGGCTCGCTCAGGCCACGGAGTCTGGGCTATCATCCAGGACATCTTGCTCGTTGCCAGCAACCGGAGACGCTTCTTTTTGGCAGTCATGCTGTTCTTGTTCCACAAGTTTACCGGCACAGACAGTCTCAACTACTATGCGCCTTCGATCTTTGGCTTGCTCGGAGTCGAGGGCAACAGCACCACGCTGCTGGATACTGTGAGTGAGAATGTCAATTGATATCAGTGATTGGTGTGTGTTGGCAACACTGGAGAGCTTTGCCGACTGACAAATCATCCCAGGGAGTCTACGGTGCCGTCAAAGTCGTCACAACCCTCTTCTACGTCGGCTATCTCGTCGAGTAAGTCTTCTTCTGGATGCGATACCTCGCTCCAATCTGTCAGCGTCCAGGGACTAACCACTCTGCGCCACCCAGCCGCATTGGCCGCCGCCGTCCCCTCATTGTCGGAGCCCTCATACAGGCAACTTCCATGCTCTACCTGGCCATCTACATCCGCTTCGCCCCAGGCAAGTCTGCCGATAGCGTCGGCGGCACTCCTGCAGGTGGAATCGTGGGCATCATCTTCATCTTCCTGTACGCCTTTGGGTGGTCCTTTGGCCACTCGGTTGCCTGCTACGTCGTGGCCGCCGAAATCTTCCCGACGCGCATCCGCTCCGTGTGCATGGCGTTTTGCTTCTTTGTCAACTGGATCGTCGACTACGGCATCACGCAGGCCACCCCACTGATGCTGTCCGAGATGGGCTGGGGCACCTTTTTGCTCTACTCGCTGTTGACGTATGCTGGGGTCGTGTTTGTGTACTTTTGCTTGCCTGAGATGAAGGGGCGGTCGATTGAGAGCATGGATGATTTGTTCCAGAGGCCCTTGTGGACCATGTGGCGCCATGCGTACCCCAAGGAGGAGGACAAGGTGCGCCATGATGTGCAGGAGATGATGCACGAGGAGGTTGATATTGGAAAGGTCACTGCGAGCCATATCGAGGTGGCTCGGTCGTGATCGAGATGTGCTTGGTGTTTCTGGGGTTTTTTTGGTTTTGGTTTTGTTTTCTTTTGTTTTTGTTTGGTTTCTTCTTGTTGACTTGGATATCATCACGGGCAGATTTGATTCCAGTATAGTCCTCTTCCATTGTATCAAGACACTTGACACGGTTGTTGACACCGCTTGTTCGGACAATATGCTTTCCAAATTCCAAGCTTTTTCGGTGGACTTGTCTCGGAATACCTTCACATTGCTGTTTTTGTTTCAGCAACTGCTTACAGTGTCCGCTGTCTGTCCATCTGTCTGTCTACTTGGCAATTACTTGATACAATGGAAGAGGACTATACTGGAATCAAAATGACCCGTCAAGAGTAAATAGTGACAATGCCTTGGCAATCAATTCAATAGACAGGAGCAAAGTCTGATCCAAGTCGTATAAGAGCCCTTCAGGATAAGAGTTTCGTCTCCCAAACCACAGCCCCCTCCAGTCTTGTAGAGACTCAAGATGCACCAAGTCAAGCCAGGATATCAAGCGCGCAACACCGCGTATACATCGACACTGCCCGCGCCACTACTGGGAATCCAGGTAGTATCAGATTCACCCACGACTCCCGTCCTGGCCACAGCCAGTCTGTCAAGATGCCAACCCTTACCAAAAAAACCGAAGCCCGGCTGTCGCCCTCAAACATCCTGGACAAACTAGACTGACAGCTTAGACCAAAGCAGCACCCTCTGCCCATCACATGTCACCTTGACATCCACCAACTGACTCGAGATCTACTCGCATTGTTCACGGTCCTCAATGCCACACGATTCACCAATCGAGACGAATCGAGAAATGCGTCACGTTGATCCTCTCCATGAATACACCGGCCCGGCCAGCGACAACCCCTCTCCTCTCCTCGCTCGGAACACTGCTCCGCAATACCTACGTCTCGGAAGCCCGTCTCCGACGTCTTGTGCCCACTGCCGACGAACTGCGAGCGAAGCAACATCACACAGACAAAGTGTGGGCAAAGGCTTTCGGTTGTACTTCCGCCGTAGTTGCCGATGTGCAGTTTGAGTCCAAGAGTTGAAGTGTGTAAGGGACAAAAGATACTAAATACATACCTGGTGAGAGCTCTTCGCCTCTCGGGAATGACAATAGCTGGCACTATTCAACCTTGGCCAGGAGTGTTTGCTTGTACAGAATCATCCTGGGGCTGTCCCAATTGCTCGATCCTTGAAGCCGACTTGAGCCTCTGTCCATTGCCTCCTCCTCAGACACAGTCGAGCGTTCGGTTGAACCGTCAGCAAGACCATCTCGTGTCCACGCAACCCATCTTCTAGGCCTGCCCTACACTTTCCACCCAGAGTCGACCCAACCCTCTTCGGCTCTTCGTTTCGCTACCACAGCCCCCAGATCACCACAATGGCCTCGCCAGACGCCCCAGCCGTTCCCGCAGGGGTCTGGTGCCCCGTGGTGACGCTCTACAAGAACACCGCCCGCCAAGAAGTCGACCTGGACGCCATGTACACCTACTTTGCGCACATGATTGCCAGCGGCGTCAACGGACTGGTGCTGCAAGGCTCAACAGCTGAAGCAGCCCTCTTGCAGCCCGAGGAACGCACCAGCCTCGTCAAGACAGCGCGCAAAGCCGCTCGCGACGTCGGCCTGGCAGACTTCCCTCTCGCAGTGGGCATCAGCGGCCAGTCGACGGTCGAGACACTGCGGCTGGTGGACGACGCAGCAGACGCCGGCGCCGACTTTGGACTGTTGCTGCCGCCTAGTTACTGGCCCAAGGCCGTCTCCAACCAGGCCATTGTGGACTTCTACAGGGAGGTGGCCGATCACAGCCGTGTGCCTGTGATTGTTTACAATGTATGTTGGTGGCCCCTTGCCGACGCGCGCGCTCTCCCTCCACCGATCATACATGTACACATCATCACCATCATCACCATCATCACCATCGTCCCTTGAGCTTCTTTGACTGACAATGCAGTTTCACAGTTCCCTGGCGTGACAGCCGGAATCGACCTGGGCGTCGACGTGCTTTCCCAGCTCGCACTGCATCCCAACATTGTCGGCGTCAAGCTCACGTGTGCCAACGCAGGCAAAGTCTCGTGTCTCACTGCGCGCTTCTCGCCGTCGCAATTTGCCGTCTTTTCCGGTCAGTCCGACTGGCTCTTGCCGTGCCTTGTTGCAGGCGGCGTGGGCTGTGTCACAGGCATCGGAAACGTCTTCCCCAAGTCGGTGTCGAGGCTGTATGCGCTCTGGCAAGCGGGCAAGATCGACGAGGCACGCGCGCTTCAAGGCCGCGTGGCCCTCGCCGAGTCGGCGTGCAAGAAGGGCCTGGCAGCGACCAAGGCGGGCGCCGCGTACTTTGTTGGGTCGGCCCTTGGCTTGGACCCGGTGCTGTTCAACCCTCGCAAGCCGTACCAGCCTGCGGTGGGCGAGCTGAAGCGGTCGACCATTGCGACGATGCAGATCCTCGAGACGCTCGAGGACTCGATCGCTCCCGCGGTGGCCGCGCCAGCGAGCAAGCTGTCAAACGGCGTCAAGACGCGCCCGCCGCGAGCATACTTTACTCTCAACACGGGCGCCCAAATCCCCGCCGTTGGGTTCGGCACGTGGAAGGCCGCGCCGGGAGACGCAGCCCGTGCGGTCGAGGCTGCGTTTGCCGCTGGCTATCGCCACTTTGACTGCGCTCCGCTGTACTTTAATGAGGCTGAGATTGGCCACGTCTTCAAGAACAAGGTCTCTGCCGCTGTGCCAAGATCCGACTTCTTTGTGACGACCAAGCTGTGGTCATCTGACCACCGGCAAGCAGACAAGGCGCTCGACAAGTCTTTGCAAGATCTCAAGCTAGACTATGTCGATCTTTGGCTGATGCACTGGCCCGTGACGCTGCCCAGCAGCCAACAGTCGGGAGCAGAATATGGCAAAGAAGACCGCAAGGTGCACGACCCCGACTGGGATTTCTGCGACACCTGGCGCGAGATGGAAAGGATATTCAAGGATGGCAGCGGCCGAGTCAAGGCGATTGGCGTAGCAAACTTCTCCACCGTGAACCTGGCCAAGTTGCTCAAGACGGCCACTGTCATTCCTGCAGTGAACCAGACCGAGATCCAGCCCCTGTTGCCACAAGACAAACTGCACAGCTTCTGCGCTGCTCGAGGCATTCACCAAACCGCATTTGGCCCGTTGGGCGGCACAGGGAGCACTCTTCACGAGGAGCCAGTGGTGCAGGAGATTGCCCAGAGGAGAGGCGTTGCCACTGGGAATGTCATGCTGAGCTGGGGACTGGTCAAAGGCTGGAGCGTGATACCCAAGAGCACAACGCCGACGAGGATCGAAGCCAACTTGAAGGACAATTTTGTGCTCAGCGCAGAAGAAATTACAAAGATCGACGAGCTTGCAAGCAAAAAGGGAAAGCGGTTCAACAGGCCTGACTGGGGAACAACCGTCTTTCATGACGACGAAGGGTTGGATCTAGGAGGCTGAGAGGTGGCGGAAGCTTTAGTTCGTACTGGTCAATACCGCGATATCTCATAACGAATCTATCTGAGATTTGAAGTGGTGCTTTCAACGACTATACAGCAAATCAATCCACCAATCTTTCCGATGAGACTGCTGCTAGCCACTTGGGTTCCAAAGGGAAAAGGGAATTGGGCTCCCCGCCGCGGAGGAGGAAGGGGAGGGGAGGTTCTACTCGTTTGCTTCTCCTGGAAGCCTGCATTCGCGGTTATTGGAATCAAAGAACGGTGGTGATAGATCGAAATGCTTGACTTTTTAGCCGCAGACCTCGTGGGGTATAGCGCACGCGGAGTGGATATCAATCATTCAGGATGATCAATAATCGCATTGTCTTCCCCAAGATCCTCACAGATGCGTTTGCGACGTTTGCGAATCCGGCATGGCAAAGTTGAAGTCGCCAAAATCCCCATAATACCAAAAGGACTCATCTGGCAAGCCCCCGAAAGCTTGCATATCCATCGACCCAAACATCCCATTCATCCCGTCAACGGCTCGACTGCTGCCAAAGCCATTTGTTTCTCCTCCTGATGATGATCCTCCTCCTCCTCCTCCTCCTCCTCCTCCTCTTGCAATACTACCACTGTCGTTT
Source organism: Coniella lustricola (assembly GCA_003019895.1). Classification (NCBI taxonomy): domain Eukaryota; kingdom Fungi; phylum Ascomycota; class Sordariomycetes; order Diaporthales; family Schizoparmaceae; genus Coniella; species Coniella lustricola. The sequence goes on from KZ678736.1 coordinate 14,076, forward strand.
CCATACCCAGCTCCTCCCATCATCCCATTCCCAAAATCCGTCATTAGGTTCGCGTACTCGACTGTCTGGAACGGACTCCCTGTCAGCACCGAGTCGACTCCTAGACTTGCTGTACACTCATTCAATTTCCTCGTCAACCCGACCAACGCCCTCGCTATCGGATGCTGCGGCGCTGTAGCCGCTGGACTACGAGCAAACAGCGCGAGTGCGGCTGTTACGCGGTTCAGATCGTCTTCTACGCCGCCGCGGCCTCCTGCTGGTGTCATTGGTGTGCTCTCGCCAATACCCAGCTGATCACGGTACTTTGTAATCATATCCAGCAGACAGTGACCCGCAAAGGTGATCATGACGTGGAAATAGTGCGGCATGCCCGTGATGTTGTTGCGAAATGCGGCATTGTCGACGATGATGCTGAAGATGGTCAGGGCTGCTTGGCGAGCGGCCTGGGCCGCTGGGAGGAAGTGGACGGGGATGATGGGAGTCGTGTCGATGTTATTGTTGTTGTGGGTGTGGTTGTGGTTGAGGGATTGGAAGATGTGGTGGCCGAGGTAAAGGCGGGCGTATTGGTAGTGCATGGTGAGGCCGGCGAGAGGAAAGTCACCAATATGCTCGTCTGGTTCTGTTTACAAGATGCCTTTTAGTCCACGTATAGTCAAGAAAAAGCAAAGTGGGACGCCGAGGGATGGAGGAATCCATTGAGCAAGAGCATGTAGTAGTCTCGCAGCCACGATTTGATCCAATGAAAATAAAAAAGGGCCACATACCAAAACAAGACGAGTATTTTTGATACCACCGATCCAGCTCATTCGAGAAATGGGTAAACTGCACAACATACGACTTTGGCAACGGTCTTGGCCGCTCAGAGCCCAGCACATCGCGGATCTGGCCCATGATGACGAGCAGCGACACTTGCGAGATGAGACGGATGTCTGTGTTGGAAGCCAGGCTGGAGTTGTTGTTGTTGTCGTCGTCGTCGCCACCGCCTAGAAAACTGTCGCGGTTCTCAATGGCGTCTTTTTCCTGGCGTGTGAGAGCGTCGCGATTGTGCAGAATGGATAGGTGGCGATCAGCAATGAAAATCAGGAACCAAAGCCGGACGCGGTCCCGCGCTTCGTCTTTGGGATCACGACTGTTAACGTTACCGCTATTGGCAGCAATACCGGCACCCGGCTCCGTCGTGTTGGGTCTCAACGGCGCACTAGCACCAGCGCCAGCGCCAGCACCAGCACCTTGCAGCCCAGGCCTCGACTCTCGATGGCGGTCCGTCAAACGATGCCAGTAGCGATGCAGTCTGATATCTGCGGCCCTGCGCACCGCGTCACTCAGCAGGATTCGCGAGGAATCCAGTAACCAAAAGGATCCAATGCACAAGGCACGGATGTACTCGACGCCGCGCTTCTCGAACAGCGAGCTGGAGACGAGGGAGCGGTATTCGCGATAGCAGAGGTCGAACGTCGCACGGTCGCGGGGAACCTGCTGGAAGGCGGCCACGGCACACATGGCAGCGAGAAGCGTGGGGCTGGCGGTACGGACCTGCGCGGCAGATTGGTAGTGGCTTGCGATGCCGTAGAGGAAGCGGTCGAGGTGCAGGAGGTACCGCTGGACGAGGGCTTCGGCGCGGTCGTGGGTCAGGAGGCCTTTGCTGACGAGGTCGGGGACGGCGTTGCCAGTGTTGGTGTTGATGGCCGCGGCGGTGTGAAGGCTGGTGTGAGGGCTGGTACTGGTGCCGGCGCCGCCGATGCTGCTGCTGGGCTGTCTGCCTCGCTGGGAAGAGCGGTAGGGGTGCTGGTGGTGCTGGTGGTGCTGGTGGTGGAGGTCGTCGGGGCTTTTGATAGGCGAGTCGAGGGTTTCTGCGCCGCTGGTGGCTGGAGCATGAGGATGGTTGCTGCCGCTCAGGTACGGGTCGATGGGTGCTTGGACGGTGGATGGCGAGGCAGGCGGAGAGAGTTCGTAGACGCCTGTGCCATTGGCGTCCTCACACCTTTCTTCTTCTGCATTTCGACTGTGGCCGTCTTCTGTGGCGTGGTTGTGGTCGTCGTCTGTGTGAGTACCTGCTCCTGAGAGCAACGGCAGAGGAGCCTCAATGCCGAGCTTGTCACAGACCTGCTGGAGGGTGGAATAGACGTTGGACATGTCCTTGCCTAGCAGGGCAATTTGTCTGTGTAAGCCCGAGGTCAACTGGTGTGAGAAGTAGACGGAACCGTTGCTGTGCATGGTAGATATCTCGTACACGTACTCAGATATCAAGCAGGCAACCAGCGCATATCAGCCCCTCAGCACGGTTGGACGATGCTGAAGGAAGACCCAGGTGAAGCAAGGAACATGACAACGGAGGCTGGCACCAGTCATCATACATACCTGCGGTCTGTGTTGTGGCTTCGCAAAGCCGATGTATGAAGCACACATGAGAGCCCTCTTCGTTCACAGCGAGAGCAGGGTGGCTCTTCACTGGGCATGTCGCATTTTATCTGGATATAACGCCGTTAGCATCCATGGTAGATTCCTCTTGCAGACTCAGCCGGCCTGTACGTCAAGGAGAGGCTGCCTGTGGTTCTGTGTTGAGGATGTGAGACTGATATCTCCTTCTTTTTCCCCCTTGTTTTTCTGGAAGGGGGTTCTGGTAAAAGCAGAGAGAGAGAGAGAGAGAGAGAGAGATAGAGAGTAGCAAGCAGTACCTTTTGCTTGCGACAAGCAGTACACGCTGCCATCAGCTTCTTGGCCTCTGGCCTGGCCGCTGCCGCGGCATCGCTCCTCTTGCGCTTCGAAGACGAGCTTGTTGACATTGTTGGTCGCTGGCGGGGTCAGTGTGTGGCCAGAGACTGAGTAGAGCAGTTGTCGTAGCGAGGAAACGCATTGGCCTGCTTGATGGGCGAGACGTTGGACGACAAGTTGAACAAGTCGTCCCGACTCCGGGCGCCCACATATACGCTGCTCCTGATTGGCCTGTGTCTCGACAGACTCCGTTTTATACGCTGTGAACGTGCCCAGGCGAGAATGCGGGGAAAACAAGGGGAAAACGGGGCCCGTGTGGTTGACTTCCTTGGATGCTGGCCGGGGGAAAGCCAGGCTCCATCGAGACTTGCACCAACCTAGCGTTCGGTTCCTGACTCGAAACCCAAAAAGAACAAAATGCCTTGACATGAGTAATGCATCCTGTTGCTCTGACAAAGCTTGCTGGGAACGACTGGCTGTTTGTAAGGTACCTGGACGAGCAGATCTGAAGGCGTGTCGTCCATGTCGGAGGAAATGGCTATGTAAGCCATCGAAGTTGATATCTAGGTACAAGGGTACAAAGTGCGCGTGTGCACCGGGGGTTAGGGTCTGCGTGCCAGGTGCCATTCCCCAGCCTTCTCGCTTCTGGCTACTTGCAGCACCCGGCTGGCTGCTGCGGATTCTCTCATCTACACAGTTTCAGTTTCGACTCTCTACAAAGTTTTTGGCACTATCGACAATGCAGACGGGAGGCGCTTATTCTCCCAGCACGGTCTATGCAATCGGCCTCAGCAGCGTGGGCCTCGGCCTGCACGCTTTGTTCCGTCCACGCCAGGAATATGGCCGCTTTGGCCTGCCGCTCGAGGCTGCCCACGACCGCCCAGCATGGCCTCACGCGTCCTCTGGCCAGCTCTCCAAAGAACCCCGTCAGCTGTTCTCCGAGACCGCGAGCCAAAGCAGCCAGGTCTCACCATTGATCTACCTCAAGGGCATCCGCGAGCTCACCTACGGCCTCATCCTGCTGGGCCTCCAGTTCGAGGGCGACGCTGCTGGCGTGACCATCACCAGCGGCGTATTGGCGTTGGCGGGCCTCGCTGATGGCTTGGTTGTCTGGTACCATGGCGGAAAGGAAAACAGACACAAGGCCTGGGGTCATTGGCTTGCCTTTGCTAGCCTCGGCAGCTGGGCTGGCTGGCGAGCCTTCAGAGCATACGGAGAGCGAGCAGCCTTTCATGCTCTGCATTACTGATGATTGAGACGAGCCTGGGACTTGAGAGCTGGCACGGGTGCCCGGGTTTCATCGCTGCTTTTCGGGTATCGATGATATTGCGCGAGAGAGAGGCCCTAGCCTTCGCACAACCGCATGCGGCCCAGAACGCAATGACTAGCGGAAGCGCAGCAGGACTTGGTGCAATTCGAGAAGCATAGTAGCATTACGACCTGTGCTTTCATGCCAACATCATCAATCATACTCAGCTGAGGAAAAAGACACCGCACTGATTGGCGGACACCGTCAAGTGTCACACCCCATCTGAGCCATGCATCTCACTATTGTCACCGCAGGCTGGCGGGCCAATGGCATTTCAGATGCCAAAAGTACAGTCGCTCTCCCGGCGAATGGCCCTCCAGCTTAGGCCCAATGAAGCCACACTCGGGTAGCGGCACGTGCCAGTCTGGTCATGACGACTACGACAACGCCCGACTGTTCCCTTCTCAGCTCCGAGCCTCTGTCTCTCATCTCTGAATATGCAGTGTGTCTTCTCGAGAGTCTTGCTTGGCGGCATGGAATGACCCCCATGAGCCACTTGGATACCCTCCAGAGTACCTACATCGCAAGACGATGGCTACTGCAAGCGCCATTGCCCTAGCCGCCTCCCTCAACAACGCAGATCCACGCGTGCACCCATTTGCGCACAATATATCTTTCTTTGACGCCAATCACCCATCACCAGACCAATATGAGGCGTTGTTAGGTCGCAGATTGAGGCCCACACCGCCCCATCTCACGCACCGCATTCTTTACATTCCCAGTCACAACGACAAAGTCACGCACTTGCCCATCTACGACTTTACCGAGGACTTCAACAATGCCATTCAGGACGAGCCGATTGGCGGCAGCAAATTCAAGACGAAGTTCGGCCTGATGCCCAAGCCCATTGGTGATGGAAGAGGCACCAGCGCCGTTGCCTACCTCGCCGACTTTGAGCCACCAGAAGCCAGGAGGACGTCAGTTTCCGGAGGCTTGGTAGTCGGTCACAACAAGAGGAAGAGCAGCTTGTCGGAACTAGCGACAGTCACTACAACCACGGCAACGGTGCAACGGCGGAGCTTTATTTCTGGTGGCAATGCACAGGTGGGGCTTGTCATTCCACCTGTTGAGCACGCTGCGTCTGTTGTGCCAGACGGCGCGGTGGCATGCACCATGTCACCGGGCTCAACGACAGCGGCTGTCCCTCTTGTTTCATCCTTCCCAGTTTCTCCGACCATCTCGCGATTCGGATCCAGTCGCAATCCCTGGTTTACCTTCACCGTGCCCAGCCTACTCGACGACGAACGCACCTTGCAGTGGCAAATACACCCCATCGAGCAAGGCATGCTGCGATACACGCTGGTGGAGATTCCAGTCGCTGCGCATGTGCCAGCACCAACACCACCAGCTCAGATTCCAGATCCAACGCAAGGTTCATCGCAGAGCCAAGAAAGCTACCCTCCTTTCTCAGCAGCTGACGAGGCCAATGAACATCTGATCAGAGCCATCTACCATAATGTGGGGCTGGGCTTCTCCTTTTCGCAACCCTACAGCGAGGGAGCACTGCTCCTGCAAGATGAGATGGAGCCGGAGCTTGAGGCGCTGATCGTCGCGAGTCTGCTTGGACTCTTGTGGCGGGCGCGGAATGAGGTTTGCAGGTTGAGAAGGCCTTCGCAGACTGACGATGCGAGCAAAAAGCCCGAGCGGAAAGGGAGTGTAGAAGATGGTGCGCCGTCGAGCCCTGGGAAGAAGCGCCTTTTTGGGAAGCTGTTGGGTAAGAAGAAAGCGAATAAGTCTTGAGTATATCCCACTTTTATCTCGTGTTTTAAAGGAGTATACCTTGTCGCGAGTGCGATTTTCTGTCCATTCAGACTTGTTACCACGTAGAGTATTCCCTTGTTGTGCACCACCAGACTCAAGTCTCTCCTTGGTTTTTTTTTT
>KZ678737.1:0-19783 GCA_003019895.1 Coniella lustricola
AACCTCAGCTAACCTTGTCCTCCCCCAGTCGAGAAACCATAAACACTTAAGAATGACGATAGCAAAGACCAAAAAAGAAAGAAAAGGGTATACGGCGCAATACACAATACACTGACGCCCCTGCCTGCCTGTCCATCCTCCATCTACCTCATCCACCGACCGACCGTCCGTTTCTTCATGCATGTATATGTGTGTGTGTGTGTGTGTGTGTATACAACAGTACCTCTCAATGCAATTCCAGTATGCAAATATATATGTGAATGTGAATGTGAATGTGAATGTGAATGTGAATGTGAATGTGAATGTGAATGATCAACCGTTTGTTGGCACCGTCCGTCTGTTCACCGCAGGATGTGTGATTGAGAAGTGAGTCTTTCTTTCTTGTGCCTCCTCGAGACCATGCGCTCCATCCCATCAAGACGGCCTGGTCAAAAGGGGGAAACTAGATCTGTCCCATCCCATACCTTGTATTCATAATCATAAAAGCCAACAATCCCATCCCATCCCATCCTATCCTGACCCTTTCCAGAAACACCCCCTCCAAAAAAGGGAGGAAAAAAAAAGAAGGCAAAAACACCCCCGACCAAGAAAAACACACACACACAAAAAAAAAAACACCTAATCATGCCAACTCCCCTTTCTCCCTTCCTCAATACTGCCCAGGATCCGACACTTGTCCTTTTGACACACCTTTTCCCGCCCCAGCCGCTTGAACTTGGGCCCCATGGGACCCGTCACGTAGTGGTACTGGCCAAACAGCCGCCACTGCCTCTCGTCGCCCAGCCCGTACAGTTCATCGCCCCAGGGCCCGTCAAAGTGGAACCACGAGGTGGGCGCGTGCGGGTTCTTGGAAGCGGGCGTGAGAGATGTGGGTTGTGGCAGGTCGAGAATGGTGACAAGCTCGTTGTCGTCGTCGTTGTTGTTGTCATCAATGTCAGTGTGCATGTCTTGACTGTGCAAGGACGTTGTTGCTTCCCCACGCTTGACCTTGGCTTTGCGTGCTCGCTCAAGCTGCCGTTGCACATGCGCCTTCTCCACCGCTGCGCTAAAAGGGTACGGCGTCGACTCGTCATGCACAAGCAGCGCATCATCATCATCATCGTCATGGTTGCTATTCTGACCTGCATTCGCACCACTGGCACTACCACTACCACTACCGGCAGCAGCAGCACTCCCTTCATCCTCATCATCCGGCGGCGGTGCATCGGTGTAGTCGTAAAAGTACGCATAGTTGTTGAGCGCAGGGTCCCACAGCGGGCCCCGGTCCGTGTCGTCCTTGAGCATCTGGAACGGCAGGACGTAGGCGTGCGGGCCGGCAAAGGCGTACATGGCGTGGCTGCCGACGGCCGAGTAGATGACGGGCCGCTCAATGATCTCTGTGGCGGGTTGTGGTCCTCGTGGATTGTTTGCCTCGGCGACAGCAGTGTAGTTGACGCGCTTCTTCTCCAGCGCACTCCACGCATACGCCTGGCCGCCCTCGTGCTCCGACAGGAACATGGCGCGCGGGACGCCGTGCTCGAAGCGCACCATGCAGTGCTCCCAGTCGCCGACGTGGTTGCCAAAGCGCATGTTGAGCACTGTCTGGCCGAGGTTGTAGCTGTAAAAGAAGAACCAAAAGGCGTCGAGGATGCCGGACCCCTTGTCGACGAGGACGAGGATGGCGGGCGCGGCCGAGTAGCCGCTGGCGTCGGGCTTGTGGCCGGGAGTCGTGGGCGGTGGCGGCAAGGGCTTCTGGGCGTCGTCGTCGTCGTCGTCGTCGTGGGACAGGACGGCACGCCGCGCGCGCTTGGCTTGCATATCGGCGGGCGCAAAGAGGCGCTCGCGGGGATCCGTGATGCGCAGGAGCGGGTGGTCTCTGTCGACGTCGAACCAGGTCGTTCCCTCGCTGTAGGATGTCATTTGAGGCTCGTTGGGTGGTGGCTGGTCTGCTGCAGGGTTGGCTGCTCGGCTGTCTCGGCCGCCATCGTCCACGTCATGGAAGGGGCTGGGCTTGCCGACCTGGCTCGACAGCCAGCCGGGGCGCAGCTCGACATTCTCCTTGCTCGTCAAGTAGACCATGCCCGGCACGGCAGCCAAGCCGTACAGGTTCGCCAGCGACAGAGGCTCCGTCGTGTTGACGGGGGTGTCCTTGACATACGGCGTCATGTGCTGGACGTGCTCGCCAATATCCGCCGGCCAGAAACTCTCGCCCGAGTACAAGTGCACCAGCGGCGCATTGCGCAGCACATAGTCAGGCACGTCGTGCAGTATGCTGTCGCTTGCGGTGCCGGCCGCGCTGGCCTGTCGCGCTCCTCGCAGATCCTCCCAGTGGGACGACGACGACAAAGTCAGAGCCCGCCTCTTGAGTTCCAGCTCGCCTCGCTCAGCATCGGGGACCAGCGGGGCTCTCGGCTCGACCGGATCGTCCCAGCGCATGTGGTGGATGCCGCAGACGGAGAACCAGCGGCAGGCCTGGCGGTCGAGCCAAAAGGGCGAGGTGTCGACCCACGCGCGGTCGCGGGCCTGGTCTTCGGGGCTCGGCGGGTTCGGGACCAGCACCTTGGGCACAAACCAGGTGATGAAGGCAACGGTCGCGATGACGGCCACGGCAATGGCCGAGCGGCGGAGGTGGTACATTGCGGGTGTTTCTGTTGTGGTTTTTTTTTTTTCCTTGTTTGTTTTCTTGTTTGTTTTTTGTTTGGTTTGGGTTTTGGTTTATGGATTCTCTCTTTCTCCCTCTTTCTCCCTATTCCGCTCCTCTTCCACAATCTCTTCCCTCTCTCTCTCACTCCTTCTCTCTCTCTCTCTCTTTCTTGCCGTGTCTGGCTGGCGTAAGCGGCGAGTGAGCCCGACGATGGGATGAATGAATGGATGGATGGATGGCTGGATCTCAGGTTCGCGGCGAGGACGGGGCGGGTCGTCGAGGCGCATTCATGGCACAAAGTCGGGAAGGAGGTGTGACAAAGAGGGCGATAGCGAAGAAATGGAGGACAAAAAGCAAGAATACGGCTAGTGCATAGTGGCTGTCACAGCAGTGCAAAAGTGGCGCGCAGAGGGTGTTGAAAGAAGAGAATGAGGAAGAAGCTTCGAGGAGGGTTGGATGGGTTGGAGAATCCAGGGTTGGGATGTTTTGGCTTGCTGACGCTGTTCCGATCGGATGGATCGCCCGGTGACCCTGTTCAGCGCCCAGCGCCCCAACTGCCTTGCTACAGTGCCCTGATGCGGGGTTTTCTTACAGGTACGTACAGTGCCCGAGACCCCTGAAAAGCAGGGCCCGAGTTGCTGGGTGGCAAGCCACTAGCACCGCCCCTGCTAGGCCCTCTAGTACGCTTGAGGGGGGGGGGGTGGGCGAGCTGGCGATAGCGACGGGCCCCACCACTCACACTCACTCACTCACTACTATAGTACCTCGGATCTTGCACTGCGCACCTCTGTACGATAGTACTATGCTCTGTCTGTGCATGCAAGGTAGCAGTACTGCGGTACTTCTCCACCCCCTTGGCCACTGCCACCCCCTGAACGGTCCCTGCTGTACCTGCTGTACCTGCTGTACCTGCTGTAAAAGTGCTGCAACCACACCCATGGATTTAATTAGCATGTGGCTGACTGGGGTTGGGTTGGGTTGGGTTAGGGGGTCCAGTCCCGCGAATGCAGCAACCTCTTTTCACCACGATAAGTGCTACAGGCCCTAAACACCAGCCAAGAGGACAACCGTCTTCCTTTTTCTCGCCAACACACATTGTGCAAGCCATGAGTCTCTCTCATGCATAAACGAAAACATATTAAAAAAAAAAAACACCAAGACCGAGTCGAGTCGGTGGGGTATCATGAACTTCAGCCTCTGGCCTCCCTCGTAAAACTCCCGTTTGCCATTTCTCCGCTTGCCAATTTGCTCGTGTCGTCGTCGTCGTCGTCGTCGTCGTCGTCGCTCAGTCCGAGCCCAGCATGGCCGTGTCGTCGTCTTGTTCTGCTTCACCTTGGTCACCATCAGGACCATGACCAGCATCAGGACCATGACCAGCACCCTCCAGCTCACTCCACGTCCCAGGCGTGGTCAACGACAGAACCCCCTGGCCAGGTCCCAGCACCTCTCCCCCCATCACACCACTCTCGCCAGCACCTCCATGGCCCTGCCGATCTGCAAACGTCACAATCCGCCGCTTCATCCACCGATTGCCACCTGTGCGCTTCTTCTTGGGCAGCGCCTGCCGCTCCTCGACCAGTCTCTGCTGCCGTCGGCGGTCTCGGGCCCGCTTCTTTTGCAGGATGGCCTCCTCGGGGTCCTCGTTGCGGTCGACCCAGTTGCGCGACGTGTCCTTGGTCATGGTGGTGGCGTCGTCCAGCTCGCCGCGGCTGCGCTTGATGGCCATGAGGTTCTCGAGGAAGCGCGCCTGGGGCTTGCGCCGGCCGTGCTTGTCAAAGGCCACCGGCACCTGGAGGCCGGCTGCTTTGCGCAGTGCTCTGTATCGGTCCGACGTGGGCCGTGGTGCCGTCTGTGTCAGGTCGTTGGTGGCGGCGGTAGCATTAGCAGCAGCATTAGCAGCAGCAGCAGCAGCAGCAGCAGAAGAAGAAAAAGAAGAAGCACCACCACCATCAGCATCGTCAAAGCGCTTGCGAGACCGTAGATCAGCCGGCTGCGTGAGGATACGGGCGGAAGAGGCAGCCATGAGGTCCACTCCACCAGGCAGCGCACGCAGGTACGGCAGGTTGCGCTCAGCCAGCTCGTCGTGGTCGCCAAACATGAGCTCGGTGCCAATGTTGCTGGCCCAGCTGCCCGAGAAGATGCGGCCTTTGTACGAGATGATCGGGTTGGCCGAGTGCAGATCGAGCACCTGGATCTCGCCGACGGTCCGGCTGCGCGTTGCTTTGTTGTGTGGTAGATCTCGTGGTGCAGACGGGAGGTGCGGTGATGGTGCAGACGCTAGGTGTGAGGCGGCTCGCGAGGCTGGCTGAGAAAGTGCTGGGTCGATGGGAACATAGTCGTCGCCTGGGTTCCTGTGTGGCTCACCGTGCCTGTGCTGGTCTTGCGGGCCCTCTTCTTCCTGTCGTTGGCCATCTCTTGTCAGACCCGGCTGCTGAGCTTCCTCGTCGTCCTCGCGCGGCGCCACCTCTGCATCTTTGTCGTCTTGATCGTTGTCGTTGTTGTTGTTGTTGTCGTCGTCGTTGTCGTCGTCGTCGTCGTCGTCCTCCTTGTCCTGGTCTCCAAACAGCATGGCATTCGTCCTGGTCGGCCGGAAGCGCGTGTTCTCGTTGGGGTTCGCGTAGACGGGGTTGAACCACTGGCGGTAGCCGCCGCGGTTCTGCGCGTGGAAGGCGTCCTTGACTTTTTCAAACATGCCCGAGTGGGACAGGTCCATGGTCAGATAGTAGGTCTGGTGTTCAGGGTTGTGCGTGGCTGGTCAGCGAGACTGCATCCCATCTTGGCAAACCCCATTCTCGTGCGATCGTCGCGGGCACTGACACACCTCGTACTCGGTCGTTGAGTATTCGTACTCCCACTCGTCGTTGTCGTCGTTGTCGCCGTCGTCGGCTGGCGGTGCCGCGTGCGCAAACGGGAAGCTGGCCATGGTGCTGGATCCTGTCAGGACTGCATGTGTGTGTGTGTGTGTGAGTGAGAGAGAGTGTGTGTGAGAGAAAGAGAGAGAGAGAGAGAGAGAGAGAGAAAAAAAAGGAAGCGTGGCTGTCGAGGACTCTTGGCTTTCTGGTTGGTGACGATGTTGAAATCACGACAAAAAAAGTGTCGACCTCGGTAGCTACTTCATAGATAGCTGGTTTTCCCAGCCTTATCGCGGGGGTCAGCCCACTGTACTGTGTCTCTCAACCACCAGTAACGAACCCACTGAAGACCATCGGCTACAGGGGGTGGGGGCTGACCCCTGTTGGCTGCAGTGCAACCCCCCAAACGCAGCCCTGAGGAGCGGTTCCAGCAGGGATGTGGCCTGCTGGGGTTTTGGACGTCACAGGGGGCTCCCTGTCCACGCAAGCGGACCCCTGCCAGCGCCTGGGATGGAGATATCAAAATGGACTTGACTCAACGCACGAAGAGTCACTCGTGAGAGTATCCACGCTCTTACTTGCTCACACTCTCACGCTCTCACACTCTCACGCTCTCTCGCTCGCTTTCTCACAGTCCTGCTCACCGTCTTCGTCTTCGTCTCCGTCTCTGCTTTCCTGTGCTCGTGTCTCCATCGTCACTGGCAAAACACCACTGGCACACAGCAGAGCAGCCCGCCCCGCCACCATGCCCACCGTCCACCTGCTCGACTACGTCGCCGGCAATGTGCGCAGCCTCGTCAACGCCATTGAAAAGGTTGGCTACGAGGTCGCCTGGATCAAGACCCCCGACCAGGTTGCCCATGCAGATGTAAGCCTCCTTGTCCTCCTCCTCCTTGTCCTCCTCCTCCTCCTTGTCCTCCTCCTCCTCCTCCTTCTTCTCCTCCTTCTTCTCCTTCTCCTCCTTCTTCTCCTTCTCCTCCTTCTCCTCCTTCTCCTCCTCTCCTGCTTGCTTATCGACAGTCTGTCTTGGCCTGGACCTTGGGCCTGGTTGTTCGCACGTCCACAGCACTGACACGCACTGCGCCGTGCTTAGAAACTCATCCTCCCAGGCGTCGGCCACTTTGGCCACTGCCTGTCGCAGCTCGCCCGCGCCGGCTTCCTGCCGGCCATCAAGGCCCACATCGAGGCCGGCAAGCCGTTCATGGGCATCTGCGTCGGCCTGCAGGCGCTCTTTGACGGCTCGTCCGAGGACGCCTCGTGCCCTGGCCTCGCCGTCGTGCCGCAGCACCTCGGCCGCTTCAACGACGCAGACAAGGCCGTGCCGCACATTGGCTGGAACGACGCCTTCGTGACCTCGTCGTCGTCGCTGTACGACCTCCGCCCGGCCAGCAAGTACTACTACGTCCACAGCTTCCGCTGCGCGTACGAGCCCGGTCTGCTCGAGAGCCAGGGCTGGACGGTCGCCACTGCGCAGTACGGCGACGAGACCTTTGTCGGCGCCGTGGCCCGAGGAAACATCCTGGCCACGCAGTTCCACCCGGAAAAGAGCGGCGTGGCCGGCTTGCGCGTCCTCAGGGCGTTTTGCACCGGCGAGGGCGCTGCGGCTCTCGGCAAACCACTGGCGCCAGGTGGTCCTCCTCCTCCTCCTACTGCTTCCCTCGAGACACAACCCACCACCACCACCACCACGACGCCAGCAGCAGCAGCAGCAGCAACAGCAGCAGCAACAACAACAACAACAACAACAACAACAACGGCAGCAACACCCCAAAAGGGCCTCACCCGCCGCGTCATCGCCTGCCTGGACGTGCGCACCAACGACGCAGGCGACCTGGTCGTGACCAAGGGCGACCAGTACGACGTGCGCGAAAAGTCGTCGACGGCCAACGAAGTGCGCAACCTCGGCAAGCCCGTCGACATGGCCCGCAGCTACTACCACCAGGGCGCCGACGAAGTCACCTTCCTCAACATCACCTCGTTCCGCGACCTGCCGCTGCAGGACCTGCCCATGCTCGAGATCCTGCGCCAGACGTCGCAATCCGTCTTTGTGCCGCTCACCATTGGCGGCGGCATCCGCGACACCGTCGACCCGGCCACCGGCGCCCGCGTCTCGGCCCTCGACATTGCGACCATGTACTTCCGCTCCGGCGCCGACAAGGTCAGCATCGGCAGCGACGCCGTGCTGGCCGCCGAGGCGTACTGGGCCGCCGGCGCCAAGCTCTCGGGCACCACCGCGATTGAGCAGATCAGCGCCGCGTACGGGAACCAAGCCGTCGTGGTGTCGGTGGACCCGAAGCGCGTCTACGTGGACGACGCCGCCGCGCAGGGCGCCAGCCCCCACAGCATCATCCCGACGGCGTTCCCGGGCCCCAACGGCGAGACCCACGTCTGGTACGCCTGCACCATCAAGGGCGGCCGCGAGACGCGCGACCTGGACGTTGTGCAGCTCGCGCGCGCCGTGCAGGCCATGGGCTGCGGCGAGCTGCTGCTCAACTGCATCGACCGCGACGGCACCAACAGCGGCTTCGACCTGGAGCTGATCCGCCAGGTCAAGCGCGCCGTGACCATCCCCGTCATTGCGAGCAGCGGCGCCGGCGTGCCGGCGCACTTTGAGGAGGTGTTCCAGCAGACAACCACGGATGCGGCCCTGGGCGCCGGCATGTTCCACCGCGGCGAGTACACGGTGCAGCAGGTCAAGGAGTATCTGGGCAGCAAGGGGCTGGCTGTGCGGGGGTTTGAAGGGGATTTGTAATTCTTTTTGGCAATTATTGTATTGGTTGACAGGAAGGAAGGGAAAAAGAAAGAAAAAAGAGAGAGAAAAGAAGGAAGAGGATTAAAAAAAAAAGGTGATTTACTGGATAGACAAAACAAGATACAAGATCATGAGAAAGGACAAGATATCGGTTATACTATGTATGATTGCTTCATGGGAACAGTCTATACAGCCGTGGGCCTCAATCATGATGTGATGGCTGCTGCTCTACCAGCTTATTACTTACTTGGTCACCGTGCCGGGAACCATGAGATGATTTCCTTCCTGTCACCCTTTCAACATTCCAGGATTGGTCGATCCGTGCACCACTAAACGAGCATATTTAATAAATATTGCAGCATACCTAGGCAATTAGTTACTCCTACTGCCAGCACGAGCACATCAGGTTGGTGCGCGACCTTGCCGCCGCGTCAATCCTCTCAAGACACACACGAGTGATAGTTACAGTCAGTCGTCCTTTCGACATCCAGCCTGTGCATCAGATCGCGACTTTTGCAGACGAACCAACTCAAACAGAACGAAATGGGAACATCGACTGGCCAAGCAAAAAAGACCGATCATGACAAACCCCCCTGAAAAAAAAACACAAAAACAAAAATAAAAAAAAATAAACCACAACCAGACGCCCGTCGAGACCACAAGACTTTCCGCGGTTTCCAAATTTTCCCCCATCTTGTCAAGGCCTCGAGTCAATGAAACGAAAGACGAGTCGCAATCCCGATAGATGCAAATGCAAAAACGAGCGAACAATGAAAATCGACATGTTATGCATGTATGTACGTACGTACACAAATCATCCGGCCCGACCCGGCCGCGTGTGGTTCCCGACACTTCATATATCCATGCCCATAAAGAGCCACTTGCTGCTGGTGACGTCGCGGATGCTGGCCCACTGGTCGAGCGTGTCCAGCTCGAAGCCAGCCCATTGCAGGCCCTTGGTCAGCGGCTGCAGGTCCTCGGCGTCCGCAGCCCGGTCAATGCAGACGACGAGCCGCGAGCAGCCCAGCGGCGCGTCGGCCAGTTCGATGAGGGCCACCAGAGCCTTTTTCAGGTCGCAGCCGACGACACCAGCGTCAAAGAAGGTGAAGAGCGATTTCTCGCCCGAGGCAAAGTCCTCGGCGACAAAGGCGAGGAAGCTGGCGCCGCCCTGGAAGTCCCAGATCTCCATCCACGCGATAGCCTCGACGCCAGTGCCTGAAGTTGCGTGTGGAATGGGGCTGGTGCTGGTGCTGGTGCTGACCGGGTAGTTGTTTTTGTGGTCATCGCCAGTGAAGGAACCAAAGTAGCCCGAGTCGATGGAGACGACACTGCTGCGGGAGGCCATGGCGTGTCCGTCGGGCGAGCGGCGGTGGCTGGGACTTTGGTCGGGCGATGGCAGGTTGTGGTGGTCGCTGTGTTGTTGGTGGTGTTGTTGGTGATAAACACTCGTCAGGCCGGAGCCATGCGTGGTCGGATCCATCTCACCGTGGAACACGACCTTCATGATCTCGCAAAAGAATCTCTCACATTCTTCCCTGATGCGAAGTGTTGCCCCCCCTCGACGGGTACGAGCGCCAGTGGAGCCGAGCGCGCTGGCGGTGGTGTTGTTGCGCTTGGGCTTGGGCTGGATGGCGAGCTCGTTGTCGGAGGTGAATGCCGCGAGGGGGGGACTGGACGGAGGGGAGGGGAGGCCTGAGATGGGGACCTCAGGAATACCACTCGGCCCCTGTGGAGTTGGGAGAGAGAGAGAGAGTCAGTTCTGGGGCTGGTTCTCGTCAAGAGAGAGCAAAAAGAATCAATGGGAGCCAAGATGTGTGTACGCACCTGCGGCCAGGGTAGTGCAGTAGTGGAGGCCCTTTAGCGAGCCGGCAGCGTCGACGACATAGCAGCTGGCGAGCACATTGGCCTGGCGGGCAACGTCCTCGCCGTAGCGACTATTGTATTGATTGGATTGATTTAACGTTTTCATGGGCGCCATTGCGTTTTGCCAGCGTGGGATCTGGTCGACAAGCCGGGGGAGGTGAGGCTGAGAGGGGTGTGCAAATTGCGGTTTGTGTGGGTGGTGGGCAACGGTCGATTTTTTTCTTTTTTTTTCTTTCTTTCTCTTTCTTTCTGAATTGCGAGACAGCAATGCGAAGATGAATTGTTGGTTTGAAGATGGTGCAAGGTCGAGCGAGGACAGCTGAGGTTTTTCGAGAGTGGAATCGTGGATGTCGAGGATGGTGGTGGTGGTGCTTGTTGTTGTTGTTGTTGTTAAACGTGGATGATTCAAGATCTGACGAGAAACGGACGGGGCGGAGAAAAGAGGAGAAAAGGAATGTGGCGGATGCCAGATGGGAACGGCCAAGTACTAAGTACTCGTGTACACTTGGCCCCTGCGCTGTGCCCGCCGGCAGCGCTGTGTCAAGGCAGTGGAGGTACCCGGGTACTTGCAGGGGTGTCCACTTGGCAATCCTGTTTGAGTCATTCAAGTACCCAGGTACCGAGTACGCGGAACTCGTATGACCCCTGCGCCCGTGCACGACAGCTGGCGCCCAGGTGGCCATGGCGGATATCAGGTTGAAGCGCTGGCGAAGGAGTGTGGATCCCCCATGGTGGCTGGGATTAAGATTCATCTCTGCTCTCCATCACCAGACCGTGGATATTGAATTGTGGCTTGCAAGCTGGCCAACCTCGAGCGACTCTTTTTTTTTTTTTTTTTGGAGACGCGCAGGGTTTGTCAACGACACTTGGAATCCAATGGATGCAGCGTCCGTCAGAAGCAGTCAATCAAAGTGCTGCGCTGTCAGAGCATAATACACCAATGAATTGGGCTTGTTTTCCCAATCTTGGTTTGGGATGCGACTATGCGCTGGCCATCGTGGAGAAAAGAAATGTGCAGCAGACAGACAGACAGACAGACAGACCGACCCGGGCTCCCCTTTGCCAATGGGACATCTTTCTCCGTACACGTGCAGAGTCAAGAAATGCTTTTGTGAGTGGATGGATGCATCTGTGCTGTGTCGAGATGGATGGCTGCGAGACGTGCAAAGTGCATCTGTCCAAAGGTTGGGATGCTGGATAACTTTGTCGAGTACTCAAGTATACAAGTACACAAGTACTCAAGTACACAAGTACCCGAGTGCCAGAGTACCCTGGCGTACAGCAACAGTGCCCCAGCCCCGGAAGGTTCCGGCGCCGATAGTGGAGCCTGCCGGCGAGATACGGTGCCGGGATCGGTGCCGGGATTGGACGAGACCCGGGCCGGATGGCTCGGAGCACGGGGCAATGGATGACCAATCAAGCACTGCAACTGCCCACCGATGCACATGGGACATGGGGATTGGGTTTGGACATTGAGTTGTGGGATTGGTTGCTGGACTGATTGCTGTTTTTGTTTTTGTCGTTGTCGTCGTCGTTGTTTTTGTTGTTGTTGTCGTCCTCGTCTTTGTCGTCGTCGTCTTTGGCTCTCTGGACTGTACATGCATTGCGTTGACTGGCTCTCCCTTTTTCTCCTTTTCCCGTGATATATACACATACACACACACACATACACGCACACGTACTCACTTACTGTTTGTTTCCTTTGACAATTTCACCTCACCTCGAGACACCAACGGCATGGGAAAAAGACATCGCATAGCCAAGGCTGGGAGCGAGGCTGCGACTACTCGTGCCGCCCCGTCGGAAACCTCGCCGTTGCTGGGCGCCAGGCCGGCTTCTGCCAGTCTGCATCGAGGAAACAGACGGGATGTCGAAGCAGGGAGTGGAAACGGTCGCGACGACAACACCAACAACAACACCAGTGACGATGACGATGTCGACGACAATGACAAAGCCCACCACCACGTCACGACCACCAGAGCCGTCTGCATCTGCCTGAGCATCGGCGTGCTCATGTTCATGCAAGCCGCCAACTGTGCGTTCTCCTCCTCCTCCTCCTCCTCCTCCTCCTCCTCCTCCTCCTCCTTCTCCTCCTCCTCGTCGTGACCGTCTCTTTTCTTGCCAGAATGCAAACAAAAACCAACGATTGTTGCCAGTATCCGGCATGACCATCATCCAGGGCCACGTCGCCGCCGATCTCGACGCCTACGAGCGCGCCATGTGGTTCACCTCGGCCTACATGATCGTCATGGCCTCGGCCTCGCCGCTGGCCGGCCGCCTGGCCACCATCTTTTCTCTGGCCACCATGGTGCTGTGCGCAGCCGTCCTGTTTGCGCTCGGCGCCGTGCTCTCCTCGCGCGCCGCCTCCTTTGCCGCCTTTGTGGCCGGCCGCGCGCTCACCGGAGCCGGCGGCGGCTGCATCATGACGCTGGCCCTGGTCCTGGTCCTGCAGCTGGCCTCGCGCAAGCGCCGCGGCCTGTTTGTCGGCATGGTCAACGCCGTCTTCACCGTCGGCGTGTCGGCCGGCGCCGTGGTCTTTGGCGCCCTGTTGCCCGTGCTGGGCTGGCGCGAGCTGTTCCTGGTCCAGGCGCCGCTTGCGCTGGTGGCCGGCGTGGCTGTGTACTTTAGCATTGCCGACCTGCCGCCATCTTCTTCGTCGTCGTCGTCACATGGATCAAAGCCGCCCTCCTCCCCTCTCACAGACGACGACGACGACGACGACGACGACGACAACCGCCCGCAGACAACCTTCCAAAAGCTCAAAACAATCGACTACGCCGGCGCCCTCAGCCTGACCGCCACCATCGTCCTGTTCCTCTACGGCCTCGCCGCCCCCGTGCAGCCTGTTCCACTCCTCGCTGCCCTCGTCACCTTCCTCTTCTTCCTGCTCAACGAGTACCGCCTCGCCCGCGACCCGCTCATCCCCGTCGCCCTCCTGCAGTCGCGCGGCGTGCTCCTCTCGTGCCTCGCCCAGCTGGGCCTCATGGCCGCGCGCTGGACCGTGCTCTTTTACGCGCCAGTCTTTGTGCTGGCCGTGCGCGGCCTGCCGCCCACTCTTGCCGGCGCCGTGCTCGTCCCGACCAACCTCGGCTTTGCCCTCGGCGGCGTGCTGGTCGGCTGGCTGCACATCCGCCGCGCAGGGTCCTTTTACCTGCCGTGCCTGCTTGCCATTGCCGCCTTCGCCGCGTCCCTGGCCGGGCTGGCCTCGGCGCGCGTGACGGCGCGCGACACCGCGGCCTGGGGCTGGGCGGGCTACATTGTGTGTGTGTTTGCAAACGGCTTCGCGACGGGAGCGGCGCTGAATTACACGCTTGCGCAGCTGCTGCATGTTTTGGCCCACGGCCACGGCCACGGCAAGGAGTATATTGCCACGGGCCTCTTGGCGACGTTTCGCGGGTTTGCCGGCAGTTTTGGCACCAGTCTTGGCGGCAGCGTGTTTGGACGGGCGTTGCGCAGAGGGCTGGAGGCCGGGTTTGCGCGGCTGGATGGTGTTGGTGGTGCTGGTGGAGCTGGTGGTCCGACGACAAGTCGCCCGTTGTTGTTGTTGACGTTGAGTGAGGAGAGAAAGAGGCTGATTACCAGACTGGTCGGGAGCCCGAACCTGGTCTTTGCGCCGGGTGTGTTGAGCGAGGCCGAGAGGGCGGTGGCCGTGTCTGGGTACGAGGGCGCGTTGCGGACGGTGTACCGGGCTGCCGTGGCGGTCACGCTTCTGGTGCTTGTGTTGCAGGCTGGGACCTTTGCGAGACCTGTCGACAGAGACACTGAAGAACAAGAAGAAGAAGAAGAAGAAGTAGTAGTAGTAGTAGAAGAAGAAGAACAAGACGAGGACGAGGACGAGGAGTTTAGAGAGGAGATTGCAGAGCATGATGCACGGATGGAGGCATGAGGCACAAGGCATGGGGGTTCTTTTGGCTCGCCCATAACGGCATGCATGGGAATCCGTGTGCAAAGTGTGTAGTCTTGTCACGATGGACATTGACTGGTGTGTCTTTGTACACAGCTGAGAGCGCGGTGAGGTAAAGTAACAAGTCCACGAGAGAAGATCAGTTTCGAAATATCTTGTGTGGTTTATAGCCGAGATGGAGGGCTGGCCACCGCTGGAAACACTTATGAAGGGGACCGAGACGGAAGTTGTCGCATGTATCTGGTGATGTGTGTGGATATGTATATATATATATACATACATGTACAAAAGAAAGAAACAGGACGTTGGATATCTGACGAGTTGCATACACAAAACTTAGCAGTCAGTCAGTACACTGCGAGAGTGATCGTTACCAGTGTCCATGGACAATCTATCATTCTTCCCTGACCTTGACATGGTAAAAGATCGAGTGAGAGAAAAAAAAAAAAGAAGAAGAAAAAAAAGCAGAGGACACGATGATACCAAAGTGACACAAGCACGCTCTGCTTGCTCGCTTTGCACCACCGAGAACTGGACACTTGCCTACCTTGATGATGCTGTACTTCCCTTGAAACGAGAACGCACCTCTATTCATGTGCTGCATGCGACCCGGCCATCACAAGGAATGCTCCTCGTCTTGTCGAGTCAAATCCTGGAATGGACGGGATGGTTTTTCGCAAGGAAATGGAAAGCAGAATGCGCGTGACCCCAACTCACGGTGTGTTCATCTCTACGCACATCTATGACACAGCAACACTCTCGTCTGATTCGTTGTAAACAAATTCGTGATCAAGTCTATGACGGGAATATTCATGCTCTGCCCCCCGTCAAGAATATCGCCTGGAGACCTAGGATTTGCCTTGCAAACATCATCACCGCCTTTGACCTCGCCGTCCAAACCTGCGCCCAATCCACATTATAAAAAGAAAAAAAAAAAATCCTGCTTCGTAGCGCTTTGCGTTCCACCTCGAGAGATCGCGAGCTGCATTGATTGATTGATTTGGGCGGGGCTATGCGAGCTTTGGTTTCAACCCCGTAAAGCGCTCAATGTCCTGCAAGATGACCTCGATTGGAGTGGCAAAGGTAATGTCTTGTCCCCAAGGGCACCTGGGCAGGTCCGCGTCTGCGGGCGCATCTTGGGGCAGAACGTTGCCGCCAGGATGTTCTGTTGGAGTTCGTCGGGTTCCTGGTACTCCTCTCCAGTCGTCGGCAGGCTCTCTGGTACTAGCCGTCACCATTCCCACGATGATACCCTCCGTATCAAACACCGCCGCCCCTGAGTCTCCATTAGCCGAAAACCTGTCTTGTCCCTGTGGCGGAATGATGAGCATTTCCCACGCGAGACATTCGGATTCTGAACCAACGTCTGGATGTCGAACGACAGCTTCAATCGAACTTCTTGTACCCATAGTCAGGCCCGTTCGAGAGCCTCGTTTGGCCACCTTGGATCGCTTCTCGGACGGGGAGTCCTGGTCGGAGAGCCGCAGTTGGAGCAGGTTGTTCTTTATACGGGGGAGAAAATGACCCCGAAGTGACTGGTCGATCACAACTTTGTTCTCCGGCTTGTGCGAGAACTTGTCCATATCAAATGCCACGAGGCCCCAGTCTGTAAGGAAGCCTAGTCTTTGCTCGGAGAGGCGCAACGTCGGGAGAAAGGCGAGAGATCCCACACGCCTCGAGCTCTTATTGCTCACCGCGCTACACTCCGCGAGGACTTTTTTGTTGTACGCGGCTGCAGCTCTCAAACGTTCCAATTGTTCTTTATCCTCTTCAGTAGGGCGCCGGGATGCAAAGGCCGGATCCAAACAGTACCAGTCGTTCCACCTCGTCTCCTTGCGTTGCTTTTCAGCGACCCAGCCATCAAGTTCTTGCTGCCGATCGCGCAGTTGCTGCAAACACCACTCGAATGTGGGCTGGTCTGCTTGCACATGGACCTGTCTCGACGCTGGGTTGTCCGACTCGGATGCCTTGTATGAGGCGAGCGGAGAACGCCCGGCGACCACGACATGGCGGCATGTCAGGCCGTATGTCCTTTCCGTGACGTCGCCGCTGAGCTGTACATACAGTCCGAGTGTTCCTTGGCGATGGATCTCGGCGTCGTATGCCAAAGGGAACCCCAGACCCGACAACAGGGGCAAGACAGACTGGTTCGTGTTTTGCCGGGCCACGTCGCACCAGGCGCTCGCATCAATGCAACCTTCTAGATCGGTCGAAGCGGCCTGTGAGATGTGGGCCAGCTCGCAGATCTCCACGTGCATCTCCTGAATGTGGGCAGCCTGGAGGCGTCGGTAGCACTCCAGGGCCACAGCGATGCCGCGATCCCAGTCCAGGGTGTTGCGTGCGACGCCAACAAGAAGAACAGTCGGGTATTGTCGCGGCGCTTCATTTTCCATGCCGATCCGGATGGGGACGAAAAAGTTCCAGGCGCAGTTTTTGAGGATGGCGGCCACGTCCAGGGCCAAGACGGTTGTCCACTGCTCGACCAGCTGCTCACACTCTTGGATGGGTGCATATCGCTTCCCAATGTGGCCCCAGTCCCATGAGAATTCACGCGGGGGCATGGACCAGCGGTGGGTGCTTGACCTAGCAACCAGTCTGGGCTTGCCAGCAAGGCCGTCGTAGTATTCGGCCTGCTCCTCCGCGCCGGGCTGGTAAGGCTCGTCCACGTCGGCAAACGACAGGGCGCTGTGCGCGTTCGGTGGCTGGGAAGGCTCCTCCATGTTGCCAAACGACAAGGCGCCGAGCACGTTCGATGGCCCGAGGTCCGAGGCCGAGTACAAGTGCCTGATTCGTTTGCTTCGGGGCGTGGTGGGAGCCGACTCGGACAGGCTGCAGGGGCGTTTGACGGCTCGCTGGCTCTTGGTGAGCGGAGACGAGAGGAAGGCGGACGAAGCCGTTTATATAGAATTTCCGTGGTGACGGATGCGGAAAGACTGGGCTCAAGGCTTGAATGCGATGACTGGAAACTCACATGAGCCTTCCGTGGTACCGCAGCTTGATGCAAGCTAGTCCCATTTCCGCCTGGACACGATGGCTGGAAAACGAGAAATGGACACATGGCGGCGCAGCGTCCAGCACGCGTCGGATGTGGTGTAGCGCCCACGGCTGTGACTGCCATCGCCGCTCCTCTCGAGCCGGCTGCGTCTTTCCTCCGTCACCACGCCAGGGAGCCCCAGGGACGCCAGGGACGCCAGGGACGAGGCTGGCTTGCGCTTGCGTTGGGAAGACCCAATGGCCCATGGCCTGCTGTGGTCGCGCCTGGCAGCCGCTCTGGACGCTCAGCCGCTGCGTCGTGGTGTCGTCTGACGTGCAGATCGTGCGTCCATGACCTGACGACCGAGCCAGAGGCTTCGAAAAGCAGTCAGAAGCAGTTGTCGTCACACAGCCACGCCTGTTGGCGTCGAGACGGCCCCGAGGCCAGCACGGGATGCCAGTCGCTGTTAGTGCCGCGGCCTGGCTCCCGTGCAGGCCACTAACAGGCCGCCCAGGCCCCGCAAGGGACGACGTCCAGCTGCTGAGTCAGCCAGCTCCGGCTGAGTCAGCCACCACCAGCTGAGTCAGCTGCCACAAGCACATGCCGCAGATGCATCACAGTGCGCGCCCGCACTGCGTCTGCGTGGCATCACCACCACCCGTTTCCTCCCTTTGTCGAGGCTGCGGAGCCAGACACAGAGACACACACAGACACAGACACATGGCCGTGGCTTCTTGTCCTCCGTCTTTGCTTTCCCTTCCTCTGTCTCTCCTTCTTCTCCTTGCAACCGTGTGGTGATTCCCAGCGCGCGCGCTGGCCTCGGTTTCTTTCTTCGTCTTGTTGGCCCTCCTGCTCGACCACGACGACGACTGACGACCACACCACCGCCAACATGTCGCAAGCACTCTCCCTCATCGGCTGGACCTTTCTTCCAGATGTGCGTCGCTCGTCCGGGTGCCCTTTGTCTCCTTCCAGTCCGTCGTCCAACTGACACGTCCCGCTTTCCAGATGGCCACCCGCTTTCTCCAGAACCTCTACTACAACCTCACCATCCGTGCGGGCGCTCCTCGCCCCCAGCCGGGCCACCCGCGCTGGGCCGCGCACTACCGCCGCGTCTACATCCTCGTCATCTGCATCTACCTTGCCTTCACCATCTACGAGGCCGACTGGGAGCTGCAACGGCCTGCAAACCGCGACTACTACTCCCTCCTGGGCGTGGCGCCCTCGGCCACCCAGCGCGACATCAAGCGCCGCTACCGCCAACTCTCGGCGCTGATGCACCCAGACAAAGTCGACACGTCGTCGTCGTCGTCCTCGGCCTCGTTTTCCCACAACGTCGAGCAGTATATCCGCATCCAGACCGCGCACGCCGTCCTTGCCGATGACGCCAAGCGCTTTGCCTACGACCGCTTCGGCCCTGCTATCCAGCACTGGACCGAGTGCGCCATCGCCCGCGACTTTGCCCTGCGCGGCGCCCGCGACCTCCTCACCTACTACGCCACTGGCCTTGCCGCGCTCTACGTGCTCCCCAAGCTGGGCTACTTCCGCGACGGCCTGTACTGGCGCTACATTGCGCTGGCCGCGCTGCTGGTGTTTGAGCTTGGCGCCATCACGAGCGCCCGGCCTCCGTGGCTGCTGGACGCAGTGGTGAATCCGCTGTTGACGCGGCTGGTCAATCCGCTGGTGGGCTTGGTTCGTCGTGACGGCGCCAGCGGTGGCCACCCGCCGTACGTGGCGTACCAGGCCGTCGCGCTCGCGCGCCGCATGAGCATCTCGCTCTCCATTGCGCTGAACCAGCTCCTTCCCATGCTGAGCGCCGACACGCGCACCGGCCATGTGCGGCTGCGCAGGCACGGGGGCGGCAGCGACAACGACACGGCCAAGACGGCCGCGAGCCTGGACGAGCTGGAGCGCAGCGTGCAGGGGGTCCACGAGGAGGCCAAGCACACGGTGCAGCTGGCAGCGACGCCGTTCCTTGCGCACGGGGTGGATGCCGACGGAAACGACGCAGGGAATGGGCTGGCGCTGTTGCGGGAGAGAGTGAAGCGCTGGTTGGTGGACAACACGGTGCGGAGTGATCCCATGACCAAGGCGGCGATCCACGCGCGGGTTACGACGGGCAGGAGGAGGAGGGAGGGCGTGCCGGCTGGGGCGCAGGGCAATGGGGTCCGGATGAGGATGGGAAGAGGAAGTGATCGTGAGTAGTGTGTTGTGTGATGGTGTGATGGTTGGTTGGCTGGTTGGTTGGCGGATGTTCATGTAGTAGTTGATTCATGCAAGAACCACCTACACCACCCATAATCATAATCTACATTGGTGTTTATCATGATATATACACATGAACATACACATATATACACACACACACACATCCAAACCAAATCACACCAAACCAGACCAGACCAGCTGCCGTATCTTTGACAATCACAACAACATCATCACCACCACTACCACAACTCACAACCGCTGCCGTCCCCTCGTCTCAATCGGAACCAGAACAATCCCCACAAAGGCCGCGAAAATCAGCGCCGCAGAGAGATAGACCGGCGTCGTGGTGCCGTCGCCCGGCATGTTGGCTGCGATGATGGGCGCGAGCAGGCCCGTGGCGCGGTTGAGGAAGCTGGCCACGCCTGTGCCAGCGCCGCGGACGGGTGCTGGGCTGGTTGTGGTTGTTTGTTGTTAGTGTCTTGTTTTTTGTTGGTGTCATGGGCCAGATGTATATATATATGTGTGTGTGTGTCTGGTGAGGATGATGATAGGAAGGGATTGAGAGAGAGAGGAGTGCAAGACGAGCAGTGTGTAAGAATGGAAAAAA
>KZ678738.1:0-19674 GCA_003019895.1 Coniella lustricola
AAAAAAAAAAGAAGAAGAAGAAAAAAGAAACGCACCTCCGGATCAATGACGTGAATCGACCCCTGCTTCAGCACTGCCTGCGCCGGATCTACACAATTCTCCTGCGACAAGGCAGGGAACCACTCGTAGCGCGTGGTGTTGACGTCCTCGCACGCGGTGAAGAGCACGTTTCCGGGCTCGTAGTAGTGCAGGTCCTCGCAGTGGACCGTGTCTTGGATGAGGTGCACGAAAGAGGCTGCGTCGTTTGGATGCAGAGAGGAGGGAGAGGACGCGTTGAGGGTGCGGAAGACGCCCAACTTGGTGAGGTGGGTGTGGGTTGCTGGGCCGTAGAGGTAGGCTGCCAGGCCTGTGAGGCCGGCGAGCCAGAGGGTGAGGGAGGCCATCGGTGTTGGTGAGAAGTCTGAGACTTGCAGTGGTGTGTTGAGAGTGGTGGGTAGGTTTGAAGGTGTGAAGGTGTGCAGGTGTGAAGAAGGATGAATAGAAGAATGCGTGAGAGGCAAGAGAGGAGGAGGAGGAGGAGGAGGAGGAGGAGGGGTTGTGAAGCGGGGTTTGTGGTTTGTCTTCCCACCACAGACAAGAGACTGCAGAACAGACGCCAAGGTGATTGATGGTTTACAGCCTAAAAGACTCGCACACTGAAGACTGGAATGGCAACGACTACAAGTGTTGTTGTGATGGGAGTACCATCCGTGAGCTCAATTGATTGTGGTCACGTCGGTGCCCACTTAACCTGAGTAGTACGAGAGAACCAAAGCTACCGGCGAAACTACCGAGGCTTCAAGCTCGTGCGCAGAACGCCAAGCTTGCGAGTGACCTCTCGTGGTCCAACTTACAGTGCAGTGATCGTCGCTGTTGATGCAGTCACACTTATGGCAGAGAATCGAGACCCCGCAGATGTTCATCACTCAAGAGCGCCATGTTTGTATGAAGTACATGGCAAGCAAGTTATTGCGGTTGCTTGGGCGTTTCGGGCCTTTCGGTGCTTTGCACGCAGTCAGCCATGAGTCCCAATTCAAGAAGACCATCGAAGGGTGTACAACCACTCTCACCACGCCGTAGAGCCAGACCAGACCACTGTGCAGCTACTTTCAATGTCTCGAGACAGGATCCAACACAGTCACAATACACTACTACACGTCCATCAAGGAGGTCTTCCATGGCCTGTAGTTGACATGTACATTAGAATTCAGATACACCAGGCCACAGTGTCTGTAGTTGCTGTACAGCGAGCATCCATGTCGAGACTCTCCAATACCCAGTCATAACCAATGATTAACCCCCACCAAAGGCCTTTCGGTCTGGTCAAACATCAGCCAGAATTCCATCTGGACATGATTGTCTGCCTCGTAAAACTCCAGAGATAAGATCAGTCACACAAACCAAGCGCTTGCTTCACCCCGCTCAACGCCCAGAAAACACAAATCCGCGCGCCTGGTGGTACACCGGCTCCGGCGTCGCCACATACGCCGTCCGCGCCTCCTCAACCACGTACTCGCCCTTCTCCGAGTCCACCTCACCCTGGAACTCGTGCACAGGAGGCACTGGGCCAGGCGCATCGCCGTACAACAGCCGGTGCTGCACCCGGTCCTTGAGCGCGTCCCGCCGGCGACCCAGCCACGTCTTGATGCCGCCATAGACCCCCGAAACAAGCCAGAGCAGGGCATTCACAAGGTCCAGCCAGGCCGCAGATTTCTCCACAGCAGTGCTGCTGTCCTTGTAGGGGTTGTCGCTGCTGCGATCGTGGAAGATGCCCTCAAAGATGCCAAACACGATGATCCACAGCAGGAAGAAGACCAAGTCCCAGCCAAACAGGTGGTGTGTCTTGAAGCGATCCGAGAACATGCCCAGAGGGGCGGTGAACGCGAGAATCAGCGCAGAGATGCACGAGAGCACGCCGACCATCATGCCAAACCACCAGGCGGGCGAGGCATCCGCGCTGTCGCTGCGGCCATGGCCAACGCGCACGCCGTAGATGCCGACAATGATGAGGGCCAACAGGAACTGCAGCCCGCGGACTGCGAGCCGCGGGATGTTTTCCCACGCGCGCAGGGGCGCGGTCGCGGCTTTGGTGCCGGCGGCGTAGCCGACGTTGGTGGCGTCTTGGGTGTGCGCGCGCCAGTCGGTGCCGTTCTTGGTGTAGGCTGCGTGCAGGTCGCGGCGGTGGGTGAAGGCCAAGGAGGCGAGTTTGGAAAGAGAGGCCATGTTGGGTCGTGTAGTGTACTTGTGTGTAGTGGATGGTGAGAGAACGACGCCGGAGAAGGAAAAGCTTTGTTGCCGAGTCTAAGAATAATGAGATTTGCTGAGCCAGCAGCAGAGAGTGTACAGTAGAAAGCCCAAGTTGGTTTCAAGAAAGCGACCCGAGATGAAGGAATACGGCAGACAAACAAGCAAAAAAGAAAAAGAAAAATTGGTGAGGTGGTGGAGGAGGAGGAGGACGTCGAGGGCGTGAGTGCGTTGAAGTTGAAGGAAAGAAATTCGACTCGAGGCCAGGAAGGAGACGGGGCAGGTGATATACTGCCCGCCTGTCTTCCATTGTTCGCTATCCACTGTTGCGCATTGCCAAACAAAACACAACAAAGACATGTGCTCAGATCGATCCACGGATCAAATCACCCACCCAGCTTCGTATTGCGTGTCTGCGGCTAGTGAAACAACAACACAAAAAGCAGCAAAAAACACCTCGAACGAGATGCACAGATTGGTTGGCTCTCGGCCGCGTTGGGCAGCACCAGGGCGCTTCAGAGGTTGAGCGCTGTGGCCAGCCGCTGAAGGCCTTGATTGGCGCGCTGCAGCCCTTTTTTGTTTCGAAACAGGCGGCTGGCCCCTGCTGGCAGCAACTGAGTGGCCCTGGGGGGCCTTGCAGGCGCAGGTGCTACAGGGGTTGGTCCGCGCCAGAGACCCCTTGTAGACGCGGGATCGTGGGGCGCTTCCAGGGATCCACGCGGGGAAAGGGGCCGCTGTTGTTTTGGCGGCTGGCCAGGGGGCTGTGCTCAGTCTCAACATGTCACTGACTTTTGACAGCGGCTGCTAGCTGCCATGCTGACTTGGCAGATATCAGAATCGAGTGCCACAAACTGATTCAGGTTGCCCAAGACAGAGAGGCATGAGATAGACGAGATACGCGGGATCTATTCTTGGTGCTATACTGCTAGCCGAGCAGCATGCTAGACCATGGCTGAAATTGTCTCTTTGTGCTTGGGCTGCTTAACGGAAGCAGCCTTGTGCCAGTTGCTACAAGCCAATCATGTGTGTATCGTGTAAGTGTGTTTGTTACGTGGATCTAATCATCTGAATCATCTGAATGTGAGGGAATCATCTGAATGTGAGGAATAATGTCGAGATTTCGATCTTGGAATCAGTCCAACGAGCCTTGAGAAACAGGGAATACCAAGAATCTCTCGGCCAGGTGTTGAACAGAGTTGTGTTCGAAAAGGGAAGCGAAGCACAACTAAGTAGACAATCAAGAGCGAGAAGGTAGACGAAGGACCAGACAAAGTTACAATTGGATAGTTTCATCTCGGATTGATAGACTCTATATTTGTTCTCCCACCTCCGCTTGCAGTGCGACTCATTCTGCTTCTTGTGGAACAAACAAATGAGGCTATTCACTGACCACGTACCCGTGAATCTCAAATATCCCGTGCTCGAGATGCATCTTTTGTTTCGAAGTCGCTAACAGTTTGTAAGTGGGCTCTATTTCAACGGTGGTCTTCCGAGGTTGAATCACTCTTGTCGGTACCATACAGCATGAGTTCAAGTCGGGGAGATGTCGATACGTATTCACTCAAACAAAGCCCCATGTGCAATCCTTCCAACAGTACTATTGTCTTTATCATGTTAATTTGGCAGCCTTCACCAGGTCATAGCGCTGGATCCGTACGGAAACGGAATTCGGACCTGTTTTCCCATCGACCCCTGTTACCATCTGGTCCACACCAACATCACGCACAGCTTCGCAGAGAGCCTACAACATCTCGCAACAATTAGGCAGTCGTCCAAAATTGATCGCCTATCTGATAGTGATCCTGCTGGATTCTCCGTCAGTATAAAGAACGCGCAATCCGAAGTGGCTGAAGCCCAGCCACGATCATGGTTTACGATCTCCATGTCAATGAATGGATCGCACGGATTTGGCCGTCCGGGATTACGAAGGCCTAAAGCAACACGATGTGTCTTTGGACCGCTTCTGAAAAGACATATAAGTACGGTATCAGACTATGTATGCATTGAGTCGAATTGTGCACAGTGCCCAAGAAGCAGCCGTTGCCCATCATGTCCCAGTCCGCCAAAGACGAAAAGACTTTCCGGTCCTACTCGACCCAAGATGCCACTCAATACGCGCAGTTCCGACAGCGGTACAGCGAGGCTCTCTACCAAAGCATACTGGCCTACCACTGCTCGCCAGCAGCACCTGACACCAAACTCGACACCGTTGTCGACATCGGCTGCGGGCCTGGTATCGCAACATTCAAACTCGCCGAGTACTTCAACAGCGTCCTGGGTCTTGATCCTAGTGAGGCAATGATTGATGCTGCTCGCACTCAGCTGGCAGAGAAGAATTCCAAAAAAGCCAGCATCAGATTCGAGGTCTCAACAGCTGAGGATATCGATGCGACACTTGTGCCGGATGGCAGTGTGGATGTGATTACAGCCGCGACGTGCGCTCATGTAAGTGCTGTATATGCGCTGTAATGGGCCTGGTTGTCTATTTCGCTATTCTTCTATTCAGATTGTGACAGCAGCAAAGGTCACTTTACAGATCGAGAGAACTCTCAAACTCATGAACTTGTTTCGTTAACGCATGATTTTCACAAGTGGTTCGATATGACTCGTTTCTGGCCGACTGCAGCTCGCATCCTCAAGCCCGGCGGAACTGTAGCTCTATGGTGTAGTAAATCGTCAAAGGCGCACCGTACGTTTCCAGCTTGACAAGACTGTTCACCTTTTTTGAAGGAAAAAAAAACGAGAAGAAAAAACAACCATATCCCAAGATATCGTCCTCAGCCATCCTTTCTCTCATCCTCTTTCCACACTCTCCACTCCTCGGCCACTCGCTTACAGAAAAACTGTCTAGACTCGGTCCCCAACGCAGCCAAGATCAACGCCGCCCTGGAAGACCTGGAGAACAAAGAACTACGGCCCTTCTTCGAGCCCGGAAACCTCCTCTCCCGTGATCTCTACGCCAGCATCGGCCTCCCCTGGACAATCTCACCGCCTGAGACGGCCTTTGAACAAACCACCTTTGTGCGAAAGTTGTTTGGCCGGGACGACAATGACGATCCATTCTTTGACGGGAGTGGCAGTGGCGCTGCTGCAGCTGGCCGAAAGTTTGACCTAGACACCATGGAGCGTATGGTTGCCACAGTGAGTCCTGTGACGCGGTGGCGCGAGGCTCATCCCAAGGTGAAGCCTGGCTCTGAAGACGACATTGTGCGGCGGATGAGGCGGATTATAGAGGCGAATCTGCAGGAGATGGGTGTGGATGTTGCGAATGCGCGAGTCCAGGACGGGACATTGGGAGTGATGCTTCTGGTAAGGAAGAAGGCTTGAGGTTGTGGTTGTGGTTGATATGCCACTTGGATTCGACCGTCATGATTCTGTCAGTGAAGTCTGAGGTAGCTGAACTCTGAACCGTATCTCTGGATGATTTTGAATGTTGGGTTCCCAGTCATTAATTTATGGTCCTATTTCAACGATATTCCCATGTCAATGAGGAACTTGAGGGTAGCACCAAAGCCATGTGAGAACAAGATGGTTTATGCTCGGCTGAACTATCGGAATAAAGAAGAGATCCTTTCCTCAAAGACGCTAGCCCCCTTTTTCTTCTTCTTTTTTTTCTTTTCTTTCCTTTTCTCGTCTTTCTCATCTCTATCCACACAGAACAGTGCCTTAATGATTCAATACCTGCTCGAAATCCTTCAAAAATGCCCACCGGCCTTTCTCGGCCCAGTCCTTGTTCTCAAAATCACTCACAGACTTGGGGAAGAAATCAATAATGTTCAACAGGTCGCTGTCGTGCGCGTGTATTACAAACACTTTGTCATGCGCATCCGCCTCTTGCAGCTTCTCCACCGTCTGCTCGGCCATCTTTGCATCCGCAGTGACAGACCCTGCGACCGTGGCAAGCCCCAAGAATGGTTTTTGGTCGTCGCCGTCACGATAGAGTTTCTCAAAGAGCCCGCCGGGGCAGACACTACCACAGCCAGCAGCAGTGTCTGCGCTGGCGGGAGCTGCGACATCCTCGCTGCCGTTGCTCTTCTTGGGTAGTGTCCGCCATGGCGAAGGGCGCAGCTCACCACAATGGTGAACCGCGTCACCGCCCATGAGCACATAAGTGTCTCCACCTCCATTCCCATCATCCTTTCCACTGCTCACCCGCGCCAAGCCACAGAGGTGGCCAATGGCGTGGCCCGGGCTATCGAGGAGGTAGAACGAGCCATCGCCAAAGTAATCAAAGGCAGCGAACCGCCCAATCGTCGTGACTGGGCCGTCCACATCGCCCTGGCCGTCAAACGAGATCTCAACGAGTTCCCGACCGGCGTAGTCGGATTCCAGGATCTGACCCTCTGGGTCGGCCGGGTAGCCTGGGAGAAAAGCGTCTTTGAAACCCGGGCCGACGACTAAGCGCGTGTCCGGGTCAAAAGTCGACATGTCGCCGACGCTGGTGTGGGTGGGAAAGATCAACGAATTAGCCAGTGATTCCTTGATCGGGATGCTTGGTCTTTTCCTTTACCGGAATTTCCGTCTCAGGGATGAAAAGAATCCAAACTCCAGGCGCACTCGACTTACTGGTCAAAATGCCAATGGCTCCAAATCACCGCCTTGATGCGCGATCCATGCACACCATTCTCCTCAAGAATCTCACGCACGCCTTTCTGAACCTCGACTTTTCCTACCCCAGCTTTCTTCATTTTGGCGGCCACTGGGTGGTTTTCAAAGTCTTTGCGCACCCCCAAGTCAAACAGGACCTGGGTGCCCGTGGCATGGTGCTCAATGAGGAACGAGTAGGCCGGAGCCGTCCACTGGTCCCAGCCCTTTTGGATGATTGCGGGATTGTCAAAGAACCATGCCGTGGGGATGTTGGACATTCGTGTAGTTGTGTCGATGACTAGATGTGGCATAGCTTGTACGTTAGTTTCGTTGGGACTGCGAGGTCGTAGTATGCTGAATTGCAGCAAGTTTTGAGGGGTAGATATAGGTGGATGGATAGATC
Organism: Coniella lustricola; assembly: GCA_003019895.1. Lineage (NCBI taxonomy): Eukaryota > Fungi > Ascomycota > Sordariomycetes > Diaporthales > Schizoparmaceae > Coniella > Coniella lustricola. The sequence goes on from KZ678738.1 coordinate 7,214, forward strand.
TTGGTGCACTGGAGTGAATACTGTAACGAAGAATCACAAGGCCTGTATTCTCTCTACGTACCGCGAACGTCGACAGTAGACGATGAAGCCCTGGCATCGAACTTGGGAAGAGGAGCAGCCATCATGAACACTGATTAGGCTGCCTACAACGTTGAAGGATTGCTGGTGCAATGTTCCTTTTGGTCTCGGATCTTTGACAAATTGTGTGTAATTGAGGAGTTGCACCGCAGCTTTTTATTTCCGGCCAGAGACGTCAGCCGATCTTTAAACTCGACCGGAGATAGGACTCAGGGAGACCTCGATACCATTTTACGGTATGCATACTGATCATGCTTCGGCGTATACATCATTCCGCCGCTTCTGACGTCTTATGACCCATCTTGCATACATCTGTGGATAATAAGATATGCTCAATTCATCACCGCAAAGCAGAGTGACCGGATAGTAAGGCTGCATAGATGGAGTTGTGTTTTACAATTGAGGAATCTGCAAGTTGACTACTTGCAGAGCTCGACAAAACTATCATATTATTTGGTGATACGGGAGCTTTTGTAACGATGTATGTGGGCAGGTTGATAATCGTGTTATATTGCGGTGTATGTTCTTCCGAAAAGGAGGCTATCTATTATAGTATACTACAAGTGGCACTCTGAACCAACGGCCACAATATGTCGAACCTGGCCTACACTGACCTACATTGCGTGAGCTGCGAGTGTTGAGTCAGCACTTATTTGCTGATCCCGCTGTCACCGTAGCCTCTGCTACGGATTTGCATAAGATGTAGAAAACAATTGGTTTCTTTCCCATTACTCGCTGACTTTCGATACTTACTGTTGCGCATCCCACAGCACATACGAGTAGTATTCAAATGGGAAGTAACACCACCAACCCAAGAAATGGAAATTTCATAATGCAACCAGAGCAACCCACTGCACACCTAGGTACATACATATGTAGATGAGCAGCAACATATCTTGTATGCATATGTAACAAGGACTAAGACCAATGTAGTATGTGTATCTACATAATTATAAGACAAGAAGAGACGTTCGTGGCCTTATTACTAAACATTTTGTAAACGTTCTAACACAGCTACTCACCAGTGCGGCAGCCTCGAAGCAAACAAAGGCACAAGGAACTCCCAGGTATAGATATCAAGTAGCGACAGACCAAACAATGTAAATTGTTGGTAGAGTAATTTGTACCATTATGTGCAACAACATACCTCTTCTGAGAGAAAGAAGGAGGAAAAGGGCGAAAAATGCCGTTTTCTCCATAGTCATCTCCGCTGCCATCTTGACCCCAACTTTTGCCGCCAGAAATTACATATGTTCCCAAAATTCGCATATAGTTCGAATTAAAAGTAAAATTCAAAAAGAATAAACAGAGACAATAATTAAAGGCGAGCAAAATATTCATAGGGGTATCTTTTGAAAAGGGTCCAGAGTGCTTTTTTTCCGTGTATCCTGCCAAACCCAGATCCCATTCTTCGCGCTGGTTGTTGTTATTGATGATGATGATGATGATGATGATGATGATGATGGAGATGATGGATGGTGACTGGCTATCAAGAGCAAACGCATATTTGGCTGTAACAAATTAAACAAAACTTGATTAGAATCTTAAAACTGTCATCAGAGTCCACCTCTGGTGACCTGGAGAAATGTATCGACATTCATTCGGCCGGCTGGCGTCGACGTTGAGAAAACACAGCGTTCGCGGCTGTTGTGTGATGGAATGTCTTGGAGCTTCTATCCATAAGCGCAGACAGGCTCTAGTCCAGATTGCACGAGGTCGCGCCTGAGTTAATGACCATCCCTCGTCCCATAGTGATACGGCTCAAAGATGCTTCCGTCGCCGTAACCAGTATGGCCATGAGATAATGCTGTCTGGTCTACCCTCATTTGTATATTCCCTAGACCAACTATGCTGCTCGATCGTTGTTCCGATTGCATGCCACGAAGCGCCCTGGAGCTGCTCGGAGGCAGATAGGTGCCATTGTAATTCGTGGCAGTCGTATAGTTGAGGTCGTGGGCTGAATTGCCGTGGGAAACATCTGTCGTCTTGTGATCGACTGGCGGCAGTATAGTCTGCAGAGATGCGTGGGATGAGGGGTTGCTGCCATAGTGCACAAGCGGGCTAGTGGCTGTCAACAGGCCTTGAGACGAAGTCGCCGTGCCATGGATTGTATATGCCGTCGTAGGAGACTGCCGGCCTGGAGATGGATAGCTTGACCCGGCCGAAGGCGGGCTTTGGCGATATTTCCCAACAGAGGTGTCTAGACCCAGTGGAAGCCCGGGAACATAGGCGCCAGACATAGATCCCATGGAAGCCATACTTTGAGTTGAGGGAGATGTGACAGTATGGAATGTGCCCGGATACGGAGATAAGGTAGTTGTTGGTGTGGAGTGCGCAGTATACGACTGTTGTGTCGACAGACTGCCGTGTTCAGCGAAAAGGACCAGAGAGTGTTTGCTACTGGGTTCCGATCGTACACGCTTGATTGGTCGGCTGTTCTCCTCGTCGACAGCTTGACTCCTCCGGCCAGCCATTTGTCCAAAGGTACTGCTCTTCTTTTTGCTACTCATCCCCTTGGATTCCTTTCTTAGGCGTAGGCGAACGCCAGCATCAACGAGTAGACGTGTCATTGAAGTCGATTCAGACATTCCTGGAAAGTGTCTGCCGCTGAAGGTTGTAAAAGGCTGAGAGGATATCGAAGCAAGGTTTTCGGCTTCGCCAGTGCTTGTGTTGAGCTTGAACAAGCTAAATTTGAGACGATATGTGCCCTCTTTCTTGATGGATATATCATTCAGACAAAACATCATGTTGTGCACACCTCTGTCATCCTTGACAACATGACCACTCGTGCAAGTGTTGCCCGTTAACGAGTTCAGCTCTGGCTCTGGATCTGCATCGCTGGCTCCAACCAGGAATGCTTGCACGAAAAGATAAGGTGAGGTGATATATAACTGCAGCGGATCCTCGTCTGGATCGACTTCCAACTGCAGGATGACTGGCGGGTCCACAGGTTTCCGGTCCTTGTCTTTGGCATTGGCAACTTTGGCTCTTTCGGGCTGTTGTTTTACAGACAGATGATAGGGTGAGCCATGTGTCCATGAGGACTGTAATGGTTGACTGCTCTGGTGACTCTGTGGGAGGAGACCTTGTGAAGAGCCACTTAAGGAGTATATAGGACTCCATTGCGGAGAGCTTTCGAAGTCGTAAGCCATTTTCCTTTTTCTTCTAGACAGGGCCAGTAAGCGTCCTTCAGTCGAAAATATGACGTTGCTATTGTCTTCCAAGGCTCTGCTCGTCTTGTCTCCGTCCCGTAACACCTTCTTCCGTAGACTTGTTTGTCTTTTTGCGCATCGAACAAGGAATTTTCGTGCGTGATTGTGCTCTTATTATTGCCGGCTTCCCGTTCTTAAAACCCAAGAAGAGTTCCCGACGACAATCTAGGACTGCAATAATGAGCCGATGCTGAACAACGAGCTTCAAGGTCTGTCAAAGATGAACGCTCCTCGATTCTTCAAGCTTGGAGATGAACGAGTTTCATGCAGTGTGAAAGCAAAATCTTGAGCTGATAATCCAAGAGACCTAATATGTTAGCGAACAGTAATCGGTGGACTAGTGCCGACGACGTCTACTTTCTCGTATGATAGCCACGAGAGGGTCGTTGGGCACCGTGACTCCACTAGTACGCTGAAGCAACAAGGTTTGAGGAGTCTTACCTGAAGTTGCACAGTGAAACTAAGGTCTAGGGAGTATAATAGGCTCGGTTTCGACAGCGACCAAGAGCTCTCAGTGGCTGTAGCGGTTGGGTTGCAAGCTCGTTTGCCCGAGTATTGTTCCAAACACGCACAATGGGGTCCAGATAGGAGCCCGAATGTCGAGAGTATTGTTGTGACGACTGATCGACCAGCAGGCTTTAAGCGACCAACTCTCCTGGTTGGGCTTGAATTGCTGAAATGAGCCGTTATTGAAACAAGTCCGGGACTATCTTGTGCTTCCAATATGAGTCGGAATAGGACGGTGCTTTTCGGTATAAAAAAGCCAGCATGAATCTCGAAGCAGTTTTTGAGGTTCAGTTGAAGTTGAAATGGAGGTCAGACTGAAAGGAAGAGCAAGCCAAGGAGGGCCTGGAAGGGTGCGGCACGGGACGAATAGCGCAGTCAGGCTTGGTAATGTAGGGCCAACATCAAGATGGTGCAGTACAGTGTGCCCCAATCAGGGAGAAATCCTGGTTCAGAAGAGCTGCGTCTGTGGAGAGAGAGGGATGCTGCTCCTGCTGTAGCTCTGTAGCGGGTGATTTCTCACAGGCTGTGGCGTATGTCCGCAGCTGGTTGATTGTCGACTTTCTTTTGCCAACTCCCCAACTGTCGCATGCTATCCTTTACAAGGAAGCAGTCCGATGAATTTGCGAGTGGACAAAAGGATCTTTCTCCCGGAAGTATCTGAGCTCAAGAGGCGAAAGTCACAATTGATGGGCGGGTGAGATCTGTTTGGCGACCTAGCCTGGGTATCGGTGAGTGCTTGAGGACCCAGAGATGATGGATCGTCTCATATTTTACTCACGTCAAAACCTTCAAGAAATCTGGGTCCAGGAGTGAGCCGGTAGAACAGAGATATCGCTGCCTAATCCATGCGTAAGAGGGTGACGGATCATGCGTCGAGTTCCGCAGCCAACTTGCTGAAGTTTCAAAGTGGCGTCTCTTCAGGTTCGAATAATGGTTTCAATTCGTTGATACTGTGTTCACAAGAGCAAAGTATCGAGGATGGACGTCACTGTGAGATTCCGACCTCTTGCCTGTATATTCTGGATCCAAACATCCGGCGCAAGCGTGTCGCAGGTCTGGAGAATGCCTTTGCGAAAGACAACAAGTCTGTGCCACCCCGCCAGGCCCGGCTTCACCGAAGGATAGGATGCGTCTCATGCGCTGCTGGCAGACTCGAATACGACCAGAACACGGGCGGGAGGGTAGAGAGTCGGTGCAACAGGCGTCTGGATAGCCACTGAGAAGGTCGAGAGAGCCACTGGTCAGGAGACAGGACGGCTAAAGGAGAGCGCGGTGAGTGTGATAGGCTATAGCATTAGCCTGTCGTCTGTGATATAGGCCCGTCAGCATGGCCTCCAGAGGAATGAGCTGGTATCAAGATGTGAAGTGACATCAACCCGTGTAATCGGTAAAGCAGAAAAGGACTGTTGAAGTGGACAGAGTCAAGACCAGTGTCGCAATTGAGACCCAAACTTACCAAGCCAACGCCACGAGCCCTGCCCCAGGAGCCAGCAAGCCCAGGGGCCCTGGATGACATGTTGATACTCTGAGCAAGTACATACCGACTTACTGTCAGCCCGGGTCAAGATTGTGACTGTCGAGGCCACTAGACTTAGCACAAGCACGTTGCATGCACAGTACCAGGGAGCCACAAAAGTCGGCACTTGGCTCGACCTGACATTTGGTAGTCCCCAGCCTGCGAAGCTGGCCGGTACAGGTGCATCCATTCTTGGCAGGGGCGCCCCAAGCAGACTGGCTTGACTGGGGGAAGGAGGGGCGGGGCTGGGCTTGCTCCCACGAAGTAGTGCCAAGGCCTGTAAATACCTTGTACTCTGATATAAGCTGCGAACCCTGGCCCACATGCTGAGTATTAGCTCTGACCCCTGCCATACAATGCTTGGCATTGCACTTAAAAGTCTCAAGTGGACGAGTTGATCCGAGTTGACACTGTCGTGAACCTGAAAGGAGGCAAGTCACAATAATGCCAGAGAAAAGCAACAGCACATTCCTGCCCCAGCCGGGCCTGATTGCCAGCTGGGTCAGTCCCCGTTTCGGAACCGGGCTCCTGGCCAGGTGTCTTGACAGTAGCCACCAGAATTCTTTGGTGGCTTGCTATCCGGTTCATCCATGGATGTACCAATGGTCTGGGCATCAAGATGGCATTGCTCCCCTAGCATGGACGGATGTTGCCCTAATGGGAATGAGCCGGACGGAGAGCGCGGAGAGCGCGTGAGCTCGCACCTGCCAGTCGCCCTTTTTGATCTGCGGCCCGTAGCGGAGCAGATGGATGTGTTCTAGGTCGTCTACATTGCTTCCATTTTGGCTTCTCTGTGGCCCCCGAGGTTTCCGAGCAGGGCTGAGACTGGGGCAAGGAAAAGCTGAGGTATTTTGTAGATGGGTAGTCAACGAACTCAGAGCATTCATCTGGTGATACAACAGCCAGATGTCCGAGGAGAGAGATGAGAGAGTGCTAAGTATAACTCTGCAATTCCAGTTCGCATTGGATCTTTTTCAGGTACCTCTGTACCTGCTCTCGTAACCCAACCCTAGCCCTGAGCCTGGCCCGGGCCACCACCTCACTCACATCTCCTAGCCCGCTGTCGTTGAAACGGTTTCCACAAAACAATTGCAGTGCATAACCTGCTACTTCTATTGTATCGTGGCAGAGATGTATCCTTTCCCTGATGGCAAGGCATGCATGTACTTGAGTACGTGCAATAAGCCATCAAGCCATGTCGTCTAAGGGCATTGTGCCGCTTCCTGTCAAAAGTAGGACAGGGATATGACAGGGTTGGTAGCAGCGGCAACAAAGCAGGGACCGGGATGACAGGTACCAAAGTACCCAAACGGCCAGGCAGCCGGGGTCGGGAGTGATCCAGTGCACCTTCCCCGATCATGTCGTGGGAGGAGGCTTACTTTTGAGTTTTTTAACACGACTGCATTGGACAAGGCACAGATGCAGACTGATCCGCCCTGGTACCTGCACTGATATCCGTTTCTCCTTGCCCATCAACTCGCCAATGCAGACACCAAGCCAGTTACAATCGACAAAACAACAAAAAGGCATTGACAGTGGCAAACCCAGTGTTCGACGCAGCCAGCGTTGGAGGCCTACTTAGCGATCACAACTCTCTTCGGCCTAACGGCCGACGTTTTTCCTCGATCCCCTTCAGTACGCTTCCTCGCGTTCCCTTGAGATGACCAAACACTTATTTGGGCTGACTATTGACGGCTGATACGGCCGTTTCGAGGCTCGATACTACAGATCTTATACCCGCGCTATGGCCTCTCGCACTGCCACAGTGGCCGCCTGCAATGTCTTTCGCCCCTCTGCACGACTCCACGGCTCGACTGCACCGAATACATACTTTCTATAGCTTGATCGGAACTCACGCTACAATTCTATTGTACGTTGGATTCGAGGACACGGCAATGTCCCACTCGCCGTGAAGCTTCAGCTGGGCGATCCGCGGATCGCGCAGATCAGGAAGGAATTCAAGACACAGCCTGTCAAAATGAACGAGCTTAGTTCCCAAGCAATTAAAAAAAGGGAAAGGAAATAATGGACGCGGTGATCGGCCTTTGTACATTGTCACTTTCATCATCAAAACAATCTCAAGCTTCTTCGCAATTATCACCCGACCATACCAGAAAACTCGGCTCGCCAACATTCCATCACCCTGCATGTGCATATACTCTGATAGCGACTGACTCGCAAGCCGGCAACAGGAAATCCTCCGTTGGCGATCTAGATGCAGACTGCATCTGCTACAAATCATACGACAGACACCAAGACATTGGTTTCTGTTTCCACAGTCTACAAAAGCATCCTGCGATCTGTAACACGTCTTCCCCGGGACAGCAGGCCCCGGATATGGTGTGGAAAACCCCCGTCAAAGCCCACTTTCAGGAGGCCGTGAAGCTGACGGATAGTAGGTCAAAAATAATAGATAAAATGAGTCAAATCAGTATTTTGTGATGAGGCTTCAATTGACTGTGTGTAGCTGATCATGTCTAAAATACTGTCAGATACTGCTATACAAGCAAGAAAACCAATGTACCAGAAACCAAACAGTACTTGTTCTCTTCTTTTGGCTTTGTGGCCGAATGACCAACTATCTGACAGTACGCCACTCCACCACTACCCGAAGGGCACGCTTGGCTTGGACAAGGCAGGTTTTGACGTGCATAACTGCCAACAGCCAGCCTCGCCGCCATGACGCGATGCGTGCACTGCGAAGAAGAAGGGGCACATTCTCGTTTTCAAAACTGCCATCGAAAGAAGCGTCAGCCACGGACTATTTCTACACTCCGAGTCGTTGTTGCAAGAACCATGTACTGAGTAAATGCCCTAATGCTAACTCTGCGGGTGATATAGCTTCCGACCCTCAGGTCCACTCGCTAAGTTGTCTTCCAGCTGCAGAGCCACGCGTTCGGCCCACCACATACAATATACACTGCAAAGTACTTGAAGTTAGCTCTTGACAGCTTTCAATTGGGATGGAAAGGACCAGGCTATATGGTTTGGTATTGCAGAGGATCGATATCGGAAGAACGCCGGCAGAACCTACCAGATTGGAGGTTTCAGCATGTGCGCTGCTTTTCCCTATTCGCCCAAGTCGAAATTGCCATGCACGTTGAAGCGTGAGATCACTATAAGCCGTCGCCAAGTCGATTCGCCGCCTACACCTCGCCGCTCTTTTGAGCAGGCCGATTTCTGGCCCCGGTAGACACGCCAATGGCACGCAAGCATTGTTCCCAACTGTCATTACACGTAGCACTTCAAAACGAGGTGCTCGCTGTGAAACCGTTGAAGATTCAATGTGTCAACAGACTTCACAGCCTCGTTTGGATCCCCAAAGTCTGTCCCGAATGCCCTGCATTCTGTCGAGGTGCCACATGGTGTTCCGACCCGGCGAAGAAGCATCTCCGGCTGTATGGGCTCCCGGCAAAAGGTCCCGGCACATGGCAAGTCACAGGGTGCGTTGGGTTCATATTATGATGATTGGCAGTAGCCCCTGACGGAGCGCATATGGCCAATTCCTGGCATGACCCAATAAGCGACGGCTTTCTCGAAAAGCGATGCAGCCATCAAGGGGCGTGAAAGCAATCGGCCGCAACCTCGGTGCCAGGGTTCGAGCACCGAATCAGCGACAGATTGGCTCTGCCAGCACGTTACGAGATGATTGTCCGGCTCTTACTACGTACGGCTGGAGTCACCTGCTTTTGGGCCAGCTCGTATACTTTATTTGATGAGACCGTCACACCGACCAGCCGACAAGGGTGTCCTTCACAGATTCACAGACGGGTCGCAGGACACCCAGTCAGGACTTCGACGGGCGACTAAGGATTGGCTCAATTCAGCAAAATCACAAGAGACGGGCCACCTTCTGTGTTGCTTATTCATTTCCGCTTGCTAATATCAATGATTGACTAGTCTGCTTGCTTGTTATATTTGCATCATGGTATAGTATGGTGAGGGTGGTCGTCGGTGTGCCCGGCGCAGACTTGGTGTTGCCGTAAAGAGCATCCGAGGCCGTGCTAATCGTTTGTGTAAGGTTCTTTGGTGAGCAATGGTCGATTGTTGTAGCGAGTGATGGACATGGTTTTTTTGGCTTCAATTATCCTCCGAACAAGACAGGAGGAGCTTGCATGCGGATCGAGGAAATTATTTCCGATAGCTTATTCGGACATTTCTCTGAGCAGGGACAGGCCCGAGCGAACCAACGTAAGAGTCCTGAATCTAGACCACATAGAAAAGGTAAGCTAAGCTGGTTTATTTGCCGTTTGAGCTCAATCTGCGAGCACCGAGATAACTTGAATTTCTTCATTCCAGCAAGCCGACAGTAACGCGTCGTCAGAATACGCGTATTGAATGACAACACAGCACAGTGCCATGAGTGCCACTGTATAGAGCAATTTGAAGTAAGAGAATTTTGGGAAACAGAATCGACTTCTGTTCCTGGTTTTCCACCCTTATTCAAAGGTTGTCAGCATCGGTGAACAGGGCCTACAAGCTATAAAGCTGGCCGTGATGAGCTTTCACTTATTCAACTACGTGCTTAGCATGATCTGACACAATGTTTTTTAACTTGTTTTGCATGAAGTTACATGGGTTCCTCAGCGTGATATTTCAGTATATGTGTGTGCATCAATTTCAATACTAGTTATAGTTCAGAATGATAGACAATAATGCCATTAGCAAGAAGAACGTAAAGAAACATATAGGAATATGAGCAGCATTCAGGAAGAAAAAAAAGCACACCACCAGCAAGAGAAGATGCACCAGATCCACAGGTGCAAAGTAAAGATTTGCCTAGATGTACAGTCTGTGATGATTCATCTTCCATGCGATGCAATTAACATTTTTTCCCATCTTGTCACCCGACATTGCAACGCTATTGCCTACCATTTGAATACTATCATTATTACCTTTTGGGATCTTCCCTTATGATCTCCAAAAAGAAAGCCTTCACTGGAACCAACTGGTCAAATGTGGATGTTACATTCAATGTTAGTTAGCTATTTAGGTAGCTAGTACTATAGTAGGTGTATTCATTACCGAATGAACGGGGGGGAGGGAGAACGATCAGCGGTAATCGCTGCCGGCTTCGGTAAGCAGTGGTGTGGTTCCTAGAATGGCAAATCCTCGTGTTGCTGCCCTGCAGGATCAATGATGCTCATTTCAAGAATTTCAGTTGGATTGATCAATATGATTGCAGATCAGCGCAGAAGGAGGACGGAAGGGGATGAATGAAGAGGAGGAAAACCGAAAAAGGGACTTCAAGAATAATGTATGTATGAGAGAATGCATGAACCATCCTCGTTAGCCATAAAGAACCTTACTTACCGTACATCACAGTAAGTATGTACAGGCCCTTGGTCAAAAGTCCTCCCTCCCAGTTCGTCCCCTGACCGCAGGGAAGGGAGACCAGGGAATATACCAAGGTAAATAAGCGAGGACGAAGCGGAAATTTTTCTTAAAAAGAAAACCAAGAATCGATCGGCTCTTGCCGGTTTTGCATTGACTGTTGGTTGGTTTCGTAGTTGTTACTGTTGCTGTTGCTGTATGGATAGTGAGCATGTGCTTGCGAGTGACCTATGTAGATGTGGGCGCGATATCGTAACAGTGAAAATATAGACAGTCAAGTATGCTTTCATGGCTAGCACAATGACAATGGCATGAGTTGCGAAAGAGGCATTACGAGGTTTCGCCTCTTGATGGGCGCTTGAAAGATGTTTTGGACAAAGTTTGTGTTTGGTGTGTGCTGATTTGTGTTGGAAGTTCGACAGAGAGGAGAGGCCTTGAACAGGTTTTTTGGTTCCTGGCTGTGGGTGTGTAAGTGCTTCTTGAACATAAGCAGACTGCTTGGGATATTTAGCTAACCACCCCCCTCTGATGCTTTCACGATGTGTGAGTACTTTTTTCCTATCAAGATTCGACACGATACCACGTACATATTAGCACATCCTGCAGCTGCATTCTATGCTGTCATTGAGCATTACTGTATCGATATCGAACCAGTTTCTTTTCCTGCTCAATTTTGCAATGGAATCAATACTTCACAACCTGTCATGCTTGCCCGCATGAGAGAATGTTATATAGCCCTATGTCGTACCCGTGTCACAAGAACCCTGTAACCGAAGTCCGTTTTCTTTGGCCTTCATGCATCAGTTCTATAAGTCAAGAAATAAAAGTTGCCCCGTCGCTGGCAGACCTGCCTCCTGAATCACAGGCCAAACAATGCTCCGAGTCAGGCCTTTGCTGAGGGTGTGGCTGCTGCTACTGCTGCTGCTGGCTATGTTCTTGGTAATGGTGCATCAATTCCGAGAGCCGAGAAGTGCTGAGAGGTAAATCCCCTTCATCCCTTTCAATGCCTGGCTGGATGCGAGTGAGTGCTGCCGTATCTTGGATTTACTTTACCAGTGTCCATACTCGGCTTGTCAAAAGTGCAGGGCGGTGCAGCGTCGGTGCAGCGCATCGCATTGCATTGCAGGGTGCGCAAGTACGCACCACTCAGATGGATACATGGTGTTTCCCAAGCACGCTTTATTATTGCTGTATGTATCATATACGTTCGTTTTTGCAGCACGAACGGGGATCGCAGGCCGCAGACTGCAGCCCGGAGCAGGATGCCGAATGTTGCGCCAGGCTTTCTTTTGATCTGCAGTTGGTGGCGAGTACGGAATGTGCCATGATTCAAGGATGTGTCTTTCTTCGCACGGAAGTTGGTTGTTTGTGGATTGTATGCAGTGGGACTGTTCTGTAGTTGGTTTTGATATCTTGGTGATTCGTGCCGCTGAGTATAGAACACTACCTGTCAGCAGGTTTGTCAGGATGTTATGTCGTCTCATGGTGTTGGAAACCAAGTTACATTTAGCATCGTCCGAACAGGACATTTAGTCGTATCTTTTACTCCCCACCTGAGCTCGCCCAGATCAGACACACCAGTCAATGGCTTTGATGTTTGCCCGGGTAAATAGTGGCCGAGTCTCGACCTCCGTCTACCCTTGCGATCGATCAAGCCCTGGCAGTTGAAGCACTGGACCGTGGTGACCAACCAAGATACTAGACGTCACCCTCGCTGAAATGGTTGGATGTTTCCAGATCCCAAGACTAGTCTTGTGTGCCTCTTGCAGGTTGTCAGCTTGCCACGTGAGTTTTTGTTTTTTTTTTCTTAAAAA
>KZ678739.1:3632-14264 GCA_003019895.1 Coniella lustricola
TATCGACAATTTATCAGGAACTACAGCGGAATAGCAACACCACTTACAGAACTTACACGTAAAGATAGGGTCTTTAAATAGATACCAGAAGTATAAAAAGCTTACGATACGCTTAGGATAGCGGTTACGTTAGAACCAATACTCACGGATGCAGACCCAACTAAAGAATTTAAGGTCGAAACGGACGCATTATATTACGCACTCGGCGGACAACTCGGTCAACGAGACAACCAAGGAAGACTCCAAATCGTTAGCAACTTTAGTAAGAAACTGAACGGACCAGAACTCAACTATAGAACGCCAGATCAGGAACTTATAGCAATTGTTAAGGCATTTAAAGAATAGCAACGATACCTTATCGGAGCAAAGAAACAAATCTTAGTATTCACGGATTATAAGAATCTGCAGGCATTTACGACAACCAAGCAATTCAACAAACGGCAGGTTAGATAGTACGAATTCCTCTCGCAATTCGACTTTAAGATCATCTATCGACTAGGCAAGGAAAATCAACGGGCAGACGCTCTTAGCAGACAATCAGAACATTAGGGCAAGGACCCTAAGGATTACCTTAAGCTCTTTAAAGAAGACTTAGAAGGCAACCTCACAATAGAGTTCAAGGAACTTAACTCCACCATCAGAATCAATAGGAAGTCACCGGACTTCACCAATATAACAAAACAGCAACAAGACGACTACATTAGAGAAACACACTTAGCTCCAGCATATAGACACCAGGGAATACGCGCAATATACAAGAGGATCCAAAGATATTGGAACCCACCGGGACTCAAGCAATAAGTTGCAAATATCATCAATAACTGCAATTCTTGCAAGAAGAATAAGGCAGAAAGGCACAAACCATACGGACTGCTACAACCTCTACCAGTACCTACGACTATTTGGTTATCTATTAGTCTAGACTTTATCACCAAGCTACCAATCTTACGAGAACCCTTAACTAAGGTACAATACGACAGTATCCTAGTAGTGGTTTATAGACTGAGCAAGTACGCATACTTCCTACTATATAGAGAAAGTAGTACCGCAGAAGAACTCGCGTATATATTCACCAGAAACATCATCGCAAACTATAGAACACCTTAGGAAATCATCTCCGACAGAGATCGAAAATTCGCATCAAAGTTTTGGTTATCACTCACCAAACTTCTCGGATCCACACAACGAATATCCACTGCATTTCACCCGCAGACAGACGGACAAACAGAAAGAACAAACCAAATTATCGAACAGTACCTCAGACACTACATCAACTACCAACAAGACGATTGGGTTAAATGGTTACCAATAGCGCAATTCGCATACAACAGCGCAGATACAAGTACTACGGAACAATCACCATTCTTCCTAATATACGGACAAAACCCAACAGCATATCACGAACCGATTCCAGGCGCAAACACTAAAACAGCAACGTAAAAGGCAGACAGACTTAGAGAAATTCGAGAAAAGACAAAGGAAATACTCGAAGATATCAGAAAATCAATAACAGCACAGGCAAACAAGAAGAGGATTAAGGGACTAATCCTACAGAAGGGAGATAAAGTCTACCTTATTCGCAAAAACATCAAAACTCAGCGACCTAGCGACAAACTTAACCACAAAAAACTAGGACCTTACAAAATTTTACGACAAATATCACCAGTCAACTACGAATTAGCCCTACCACATGCACGGCTACACAACAACTTCCATATCTCAAAACTCGAACCCGCACCAGCAAACGCAGAATTGGCATACGATGAAATAATCGAAGCAGAGCAAGACCAATACGAAGTTGAAAGAATACTCGACTTAAGAAAACGAGGACGAGGAAAACAGTATCTTATTAAATAGAAAGGATACGATAATCAGGAAAACTTATAGGAACCTCCAAAGAACATTCACCCCGAACTTATTACTAAATACGAAAGTCAGTATACGAATAATACATAAAGATAGGTGGATACGCACCTTAGCAACAGGCCAGAACTCAAGACCCAGAGGAACCAACATGGGTACCCTCCAAATCAAAACCGGACCAATCAATCGCAGCATTAGGCGCCGACAGCGCATTCCAATCCGTACCTTCGAACAACGGATCTTGGGCAGCGAGCGCCGCCTCCTCGGACGAAACAGCCTAAACAGTCTCAGCAACACGCTCTCGCTCTTCCTCCTCCAAACCAGCATTCACCAACTTCACACCCTTCTCCTAAAGGAAACGCCGTTACTTCTTCAAACAAGCTAGACGGGATAAGGACTCATTTAACTAAGCTTACAGCTCAACCAGACGGCTTTCTTCCTAAAGCTCTCGACCATCAATTCGTAACAACTCATCGGTAATACGAGCAACTAGAAGAAGAGTCAGCCGAAGAATCAGGAAAACGAATCGCAAAACTCACGAGACGACACCGGAGCATGGTTGCCCTCACACGCACGCCCCCGCTTAGTACATTGAGAACAGCTCTTAATGCTATCAACCATCTTGCAAGAATAACCACGGTTAAGATAAAACGAACAAGGCACAACTTCGTAACCGTGGGATTCAATAAAAGCAAAACGGTCTAAAGTAACGCTACGCTTCTTAGAAGGCCGAGGTTTTTCGATTCTATCCAACATAACGAATTAGGAAATCATAATCCAAAGTGAGAATATCAGGCAGGACCACTTACAGAAACAAGGAACAAGTCTTTAGGGACAAAGACCACTAGAAGGGAGATAATATTATAACCCACGGTTATGCAGGTCACAGGAACAGGCCAACACATCATAGCATAAGCTCGGAACCTCAACGGACCGACAGGATCTCTTATATAAAGGCATACAGGATTACATAACCCAGGGTTAGGGTTATCACACGGCTCACGGATGCTTACTGAGCCTCAGTAAGCACCGACGAGCACAGGTAAGCCACGATAAGCTCTGGTAAGCCAAACATCGACTCACAGGAACAACAGAAGGATATAAGGACAGGAGTTCAGCACTTTAATTTAGATAGTTTCCTTATAGTCTTCAGTTGTAAATCTAAGCATCGTTCTTAAGACAAGTAAATCTCTTCAAGAATAGATGGGGTAATCCCTCTTAATCTATTGCATCGACAATCGGCACAGACAGCAAAACGTACTTGATATTGTTCAGCACGTGAACTGAAGGTAATACCTCCTTCATCTGCTAACATACAATTCACAGAGACTTCCAGTATCAGGGATACAGGCAAGGATCATTACATTGCATACACGGTGAGTATGGATATCAGCTTCGGCTCACGTAGTCCCGGATGTAGCCGTGTCAGGGATGGATATGCTCTGAGGTATCACAATGAAAGAGGCTGCTAGTGGTCTGAAACTGCAGGTTGGTTCGGTAAAGCTTCGAGAGCCAGCCTTGCGCTATGTAGGCCCTGCTTACCCCAGCCCATGGTCCGCGAGCAGAATTGGTGATGATGATACCCAAGTCCATGCACCTAGTATGGACGTAGACCCTGGACCGTAGTCTATATGGCTTAGTGTTGCGCTTGTATCGGGCTTATCTTATTTGTGGCGGGTTATACAGCCACTGCCTTGAGTTTGGTCAAGTCCGTAACACGATCAATGCCTGTGGCTCGTTGGCCTCTCAAGACCTCTACTGTCATTTCAGCTGCAAGTGGACTACCTTAGAAGGCCAATTCAGACCAGAACGAAGTAGCGAATTGAGAAGTCCATTAACAAAGCTCCAGACAAGTATCAAAGGTATAGCACTAACAAAGAGATGCCGGGCAGCTGCCGCAGTATTTGGAAGAGGATGATTTAACCACATGCACCCCTGGACGTGAAACAATGTCCTAGACGGGAAGGGTACCTGTAGATCAAATCTTAAAATGACCATGAGGAGGGCGCGAGCGGTCACTGATCACATCAAATTATGTGATTGAAAAGTCAAATCTTTTGACACAAGGGGAACATGCAGGCCAAGACAGAAACAGGCAAAATGGCGCTTGAGATGGTCTGATCCTAGCCGCAGAAAAATAATTATGTACCATATATACATACTTAAGACATGCACGTTTGATTGCACCACTATGTTATGCTTCGAATGAAGGACATATATAAGAACAGATGAATTTGAATAGATGGATATGACCTCATAGCTGATTGGCTGCAACAAATGTTGTTTCTAATTTCCATGTCACCTCTTGTGTACCTATTGTGTTTCTTTCAGCCTGCATCTAACACTCGTCTATTCTAGTCCGGGCATGATCCTCCCTTTATTTACTGTAGCTTAGCCTGATTGTGCCTCGTTCCAACCATGGGCCAAGGGAGTGGGTCTTGAATGTTTCCCAATCATTCCTTTTCGAAAGCTGTGCTCTGGGAATGAGTAGCCTCCACGATTTTCCAGCCATGACCACTCCCTATTGGTGCTCTGGAATTCTTGTTAATGCAGAAAATAACTAGAGTTGCTTGCCAACAATACGACATAATTAGCTTGTTGTCATACCGTTGCAACAAAGCTAAAAGAATACTATGAATCGACGTAAGGCGAGCCGGTGTATGGAGGCTTGGTAATGTAACTCGCACTTTACTCTAGGTACTTCCCCATTCAATTCATATTCATAAGTTTTTATCAGTAGCAAATTATTCCGGTGTGAATCGTGATGTTAAAATCGGGTGGCTTGGCACGGTGGCGCAATTTTGAGTTGGTCAAGAAGTATAACAATAGCCAGAATCGTGCAGTCTGATGGATCAGTGAAATTATAATTTACACCAGCAGATCAGAAGAAGGGCAATGTGATGCAGGGGAAATTTTGATCATGGTCGTTTTTGTGGCGAGGTTTTGTTATATACACAGCAAATAGTCAAGATATTAATAGTCGGGACGGCGCCACTCCACCCGCCAAACTTGGAAAGTTTCAAAAAAAAAAATAAACCTTGTATTACAGCCCCAATCCTAATGCTGCATAGAACGCAGCCTACGACCACAATGAGAATTGTAGCTTTTCATGACATCATGCCTGTTCTTAGGTATGAAGCTCGATGCGTATACTGTTATATATTACGAAATTCCACAGTCTGACGACAAGCATTCACTGAAATTCAGGTCCCTGTGCTAATGGCAAACGATCTGCAGTATGCTTTTGCTGTGATAGTCCCGTACAAATTGCTTTGGAACATTTCGACATGAAACAAAGCACTAGGAAATCGGACAAGAGCACATATCGTCGGGCTGGGTCTAGTTCTTAAATCTGAAGGATTGACATACACCGGTCATTGAGTACAAGGCGCTCAAAGATGAATCGCACAGATGGAGGAGGTTGCCTAGGCCAGCCATTTAATATAATTGCAACATTTGAAACTGGCCCAGCGCCTCTACTTTGTATTGAAACAAATTGCGGAAATTAAGTTGTATGCTTTAAGCATGTTTAGGCTCCGACATCGTAGTGAGTGGACTAAGTTGTTTAGCGTGGTGTTTAGTAAATATCCCGGCAAATAGTGGCACGAGTTTGGCAAGAGCCCTGAATGATCTCGTGGCTAATTCCAATGCGTATTTGCTCATTGTATGATATTCGGTCCATTTTGTCCCGGAGCACATTGCTGTTTTTGGAACGAGTTGCGAGGTAGCCCACAAAAGTTAGAGAAGAAGCTTCGTGATGACTATTAATGTGGTGAGTGTAACCGTATGTATGTGTTAGACTATATAGTCACTGATTCCCAAGATTATCCCCATTAGCACAATTTCATGCTATGCACTCATTTTTCCAACGTTCGTTCATCACATTATCAAGCAGCAACTTTCTCTTCGCTCGTTTTTCTAAAAAAATTATCGTCACACCACGTGTTGCTGCCCTTCATTCATTACCTCTCAACAAGTCCACTGGTAAACAACATGAAGGCCTTCAGTCAATATTTGATTTTCCTGCTGGCAGCCTTGTCTAATGCATCGCCGCTTCCCGAGTCCTCTGCAAGATCATCCTGCACAACTTACACTCTTCTCTTCGCACGCGGCACCACCGAAACGGGCACCCTTGGTACTGTGGTTGGTCCGGGCCTCGAGACCTCTGTGCAGTCCGCTCTTGGCACAAGCCAAGTCACTGTGCAGGTGTGTCCATTTCTTCAAGAAGTCTCACACTAGTTTACATCAACTAATTTATAGAGTCACACATAGGGTGTTACTTACGCTGCTGATGTTGCTGGCATCACCTCTGAAGCGACTGGATCCGGCCCTGGCTCAGTTGCAATGGCCCAGGACGCTGCTACGGCTCTTTCTAGCTGTCCCAATACAAAATTGATCCTCACTGGCTACAGTCAGGGAGCAATAGTGGTTCATAACACGGCGACCAAGCTCAAGGCTTCAGGCCAAGTCTCTTCAGTGGTGGCAGCCGTCACTTTTGGCGACCCTTACAAAACTGTGTTGCCCGCAGGCATTGTTACAGCAGACTTCCACACCTTTTGCGCGTCTGTAAGTACACGCTCTGCCTATTATTACTATGTTTACACGAGAAAAGTAGGCTGACGCTAGCATGTTCCAGGGTGACGAAGTCTGTGCTTATGGCACCGGGACTTGCGCGGGCACTGGTGGTTGTACATCGGCTAGCACCTTGGGCCATCTTGGGTACGGCGCAGATGTTGGCGCGGCAGCGACATTTATCAAATCAGTTGTTGCAAATGCAGGGAGCGCTTCGACCGCTACTTCTGCTCTAGAATCCGCGACTTCCGTGTCCAGTTCGACAAGTGTAAGCAATTCCGCTTCTGATTATGGCAGTGGGCTGGGCTCACTGTCCACCGGCCTAGACATTTCCGGGTTCAGCATTCCCACTGCCTTGCCAACCAGCCTCTCTGGGTTTGGCATCACTGGAATGTGAGTTTGCTGCATTAGGGTTCAATTACAGGGGGCGGAGAAAGTTTAGCAGAATTGAAATGACGATACAATACATTCATTCATGCACACTACTCTACCCAAATCTCTTAACATTGGGCTCAGGTTGCCAATTCTGAATGCTGGAAGAGAAATTTGCGAATGCTCTGAAAGCTTGTTTCAAAAATGTCTGCCATCTTTGCAGGTGTGCCGTGAGAAGTTGGTCAGCATCGTCGGCCTTACTCCACCAAATCTACATTTATTTCATCAGTGACTGTTAGGTCTCCCGCGCGACGAGCCCATCATCTACGGCATTCCGCTACGCAGAATGTGGTTGGCCTCCGGTTAGTCAAAGCCGTGTTGCGTTATGTCGATAGCTTTGTCCCCTCGCAGCAGCTGGGTGGCCTAGTCAGCTACAAATGGTTCTTCTGGATACTGCTCTTTTCAATTGCATTTAAATCGCTGTGCATGGACAGCAAAGCCGAATATCACTACAAAGGCAAAACTAATAGGAGTGCCAGAGTCCTATCGCCAAAGTCAGTGCTTTTACTCAGATCCTCTAACGCTTTCGAGTCTCGGCATTCTGCCAGTGATGTACTTGCGCGAACACAGACCACATTTTGATTTTGGGTATGGCTTGAAGGTATACACATTTCGGGTATTTAAGCATAGTAAGAAGACAATGACGGTTTGAGGTACAAATGAAGCTCATCTGGTTCAAGTACTGATATGAATTGCCATATGCTAATTTGAGACCACACGGCAGGCTCCCATATCTGGGAAGGTATGCACATGCACGAAAAGTCCGTACATGTATATGGATTATTGGAATCTGACTCCAGAAGCAAGTTGTTAGCTATTCAGGACATCCCAAGATGACAAAAAGAACTTGAAGTCATCTTCCCAATGTGTATGAGAAGAGAAGCTTACCTGGGCAAGGAATTTGAGTAAACTTTGCAATGTCTTCTAAGTATATGGTACATTATCAGGAGCATATGTGTTTGCCCGGAGGGCTCATCATGTATATGATATTGAATCCAGTGACAACATCTGGCTTCTCGAGAAACAGAACTAGTAATCAATCCACCATGCAAGCAACTGAACTGAATGCGTCATTGTACTCTCCGGGTATGAGATATTGTGTGCCATTCGTAGACCAGTCATCTCCAGTACAGTTATCACCACTAAATTGCCATGAATGTTAGCCTGTCATACAAAAAGGCAAGATTAAACTCAAAGGTGAGACATACGTAAAGAAATCGCATTGAGGTCCTCCTGTATCGACTGAACTGACGCTGTCGTTGTAAGCGGATGGAAAGTCAACTATAAACCTCAGATTTGTCATTAGCGTTGAATTTATCTGCCAGATTCCATGTACGCAGCAAACAGCCGCGAAGCAAGAATGGAATAACAGCCTCCGACATTGAGGATAGGACATACTGCATGTGTTCACCGGTACAGTGAGGTTTTTGCAAGATACTAAAGAAGCGTCGTTGCAAATCATGACATTTCGTGCTGTCGCAGCTGGGGACGAAGAAGATGTCGTTGTTGACGTAGTGGCTGTCGTCTTTGCAGTCTTTGTCGTTGCTGACCCCGTACTTGCTGAACCCGTCGTTGCAGCCTCTGTCGTTGCAGCAGGCACCGTCGTGCTCGCTGTCACTGCACTCGTGCCACTTGCACCTTCGTGGCTTAATCCCACCCCTAAACCGGCACCCAAGCCAATCGCTAACACAAGTATCAGTCCTACAATGACGCCCCAAAAGGCTAACACAGGTAATCCTAGAATTCTCATCCTATCGCGTGCCGGATGCGGATGAGCGGCTGATTGAGATCCATTGTCGGCTCTGTTCTTCTCGTGTTGTTCGTTGTAAGGTAGTGGTAATGGACTGCTGTGCTGCTGACTGGGCTCCAGTCCATCTTGCACGGAGCGCTGAGGATAGTCCTGGGGCACTACTTCCGGAAAGTCATTTGAGGAATATGTCTCAGGACCGTAACTGTTTTGGAGATTCGTAGGAGCCATGATGATTGCAGGTCTCCGGCACGCGCTCCCGTCCAGAGTCGCTTAGATTGGTCGAAGACGAGTACGAAAGATCACAAGCTGGCCTTAATTTCGCTGCGTTGAGGAAAGGAGAGAGATGGAGAAAATGTTTCAGGGGGGAAGTAAGCAAAGATATCAGAGAGCTGTAGGAGTCTGCGGATTGGGGTCCATCTTACTTATGAACAGGGACTTTGATTGGCTGTGGTAAGTTACAAGCGGACCTTCGCTGAAAAATTGCCGGCTGACTGCGGTAGCGATGTGTGTTACAGTATCGTATTTCATCACGTGTGGACATGGATAATGTTTACATAAGTACGTTTTATGCTTACATATATGCTTTTGATTTAGATGTGCCAGCGTTGAACGTCGAGGTCTTGGTCCATATGTTATTGGTTCCCATACTAGCTAGCCAACGAATTAATCACAAGAAAGAAAATATCCTTATATACATAATATTATCAGATGGCTCTATTATCTCTGTCTGAATTTGCCAGTTGACTCCAAAAGTGGTGCAGTGTCCAAAGGATAATGCTAAATACAAAAAATCGGTCTTGAATTACATTGGCCTCAGTTGAGTAATTTTCAGTGATCACAAGTTCAATAATTAAATCTGAATATTGACGTCGCGTTCTATGACCTGGGTAACAGTAGGAGACACGTCCTATGAGGCGGTGCGGAACAGAAAATACAAAATGCGGTAAACTCATAACTATTCCGGCAGATAGCAAACATTTTCACTGTCCGGGAGAAGCCTATATGATTATTGAAAACCTATAACCAGGCCTCTTGAGTGTATTTCATATGACGTATACTTACTTCGAAACAAAAGATCAGCCTGGGGCATGACTGGAGACGTGCGAGTGTTCCAAGTTCAGGTCGCAGGATGTGAGTGGCGATATGGGAAGCTGAAAAGATATGAAAAAGGAGAAGCGAAGGCTGTCAACGTGTTGAGAATTACATATGTTCATATGCCAAATGAATACCCATATAATAGAGAGAATATCGCCTTGCGAGTATTTTGTACTTGAGCCCAAAGAGGCACTGACGCATTTCACCTGGCACGGAACATGTTATGACCCAGCCTTATGCAGGTCGCAGGAACAGGCCAACATAACATGGCATGAGCTCGGAACCTCAACGGACCGACGGGATCTCTTATGTAAGGAAAGATACGGGCCAGAAACCCAGGGTTAGGGTTGGATCACCTACGTAACTAAGCAATCTGGATCACCAAAATGATCCAGTTGATCCAAGTAATCCGTCGCTCCTATCGCTCCAGATAATCCAGTGGATACCTATGGATCAACTTATAGGAACAACGGAAGGATATAAGGATAGGAGTTTAGCGCTTAATTTAGATAGTTTCCTTATAGTCTTTAGTTGTAAATCTAAGTATCGTTCTTAAGATAAGTGAATCTCTTTAAGAATAGATAGGGTAATTGTTATAACCCACGATTATGCAGGTCACAGGAACAGGCCAACACAACATAGCACGAGCTCGGAACCTCAACGGACCGACAGGATCTCTTATATCAGTGTCACATCGGATTACCTAATGTCAGGGTTAGGGATACCATATAGCTCACGGCTGCTCACCGGAACGCCAGTGAGCATCGATAAGCATCAGTAAGCAACAGTAAGCTTGGATAAGCCACTCGTCAACTCACAGGGACAACGGAAGGATATAAGGACAGGAGTTCAGCACTTTAATTTAGATAGTTTCCTTATAGTCTTTAGTTATAAATCTAAGCATCGTTCTTAAGACAAGT
>KZ678740.1:0-19278 GCA_003019895.1 Coniella lustricola
TTTTTTTGGACGAGGCTGCGACGGACTTGCTGTGCCAAAAACCGGTCGACGGAGGGATTGATTCTCTACAGCACCGCGTTTGGGCGCTCCCAAACATGGCACGTGGTAAGCACGCAGATCCACGTTGACTCGTCCATCCTCTGGACGCATTCCGGCGCGTCACATCTTTGGCTCGATCCACAGCACAGTTTCGCTCGTAGTATTTCCAGATATTCTCAATCGACTGCTTGTACAAGGAACGAGTCGGCCGTGCGTGCCGACTCTGTTTTGCGCCGTCAAAGCGAGCGGGTATGACACGCCATGACCAAGACTATTTCAACCTCCCAAGTTCCGTGTGACTTCCTGGCCCCCTGTGTGCTATCATTCCGATCGGTGCACTTATCTTTTGCACAATCGACCCAGGCTTGGAATGTGTCGACATTGCGGTCCATCGTGTCGAACGGACCGAGTCGATTTCAAGCGCGCCACGTTTGGTGCATTGGCTTAGAAGATCTTGGAGACGGCGTCGATGAAGAAAGGGGCTGTCAAGGCAAAGACATTAGCAAATATCCTGGGTCAACCGTGACAAGTGCGCTTCTCGCAAGAGGAGACCAGCAGCAGCAGCAGCAGCAGCAACATACAAAGGTAGAGAGCCACGGCAGCAGCAACGCCCTGCTGGACGGTGTAGTTGGCCTGGGCCTCGGCAGCTCGCAGCTCCTCAGGCGAGACCTGGGGCATTTGGACTATTGCAAGGGAGGCGTGTGTGTTAGCACGTGGATCGAGCAGCGCAGCGGTGGCAAGAGGCCGGGCATGGTTGGTAGACAGGTCACGTACATCCTCCGAACATGTTGAGTGGCTGCTTGGACGGTGTGCGGGAGAGGATTGGGGCTGGTTTCGAGAGGGCGGACTTTGGTAGTTGTCGGCAAGTGGTGGTGATGGTGGTGGTGGTGGTAGATTGGGCTGGCTGTGGTTGAGTAAGATTATTTTGCGGGCCGGCAATGACGCAGCTGTGTGAGGTGCCGGCCGTCCAACTCGACCACTTGCTGCGGCACTGAGCAGCGCTGAAAATTTACCGCAGGGGTTGAATCCTTTGGGGTGTGCAAGTGGCTGATAAGCGATAAGACTTTTTCCAGCGGGCTTCCAGCGGGCTTCCAGTGGGCTTTCAGTGGGCTCTGCAGCGGGGGCTGGGGTAGAAACGGGCCCTGGAGGGCTGCTGGGGGGGGGGGCAGAAAGGGGCCGGGTAGCGAAGCACTCTAGCACGTACTACAGTAGAAGCAAAGTACCTGGCAGGTGGGACAGCGGGCAGCCGGGTACATGGGCGGCAAGCAACGGGACAGGGGACCCCGATGCAGGCGTGGATATGTGTCACATGACGTGTAGCCAGTACTCGCCGGTATCAGTGCCAAGCCTGGCTATCACAGGTAGCCTGTACCTGACACGGGCGCTATCAGAGATATTACCACATCACTCCCGGGTGCCCCAGCCCGCTCGGCTTATCTTGCGAGACCAGTGTGGCCGGCCGATGACGGGGCGAGGCGAGGGGACTGACTGCGACGCCTGCCCCGAGCCAGCGAGTCGCAAGCGCAGCAGTGCACGACTCGGTTGATATTGGCGATGGTCATAGCAATGTGCAGAGGAAACAAGGCGCGACCGACCAGCAGCAACGAAGCCATCTAGTAATTCGCTCGTCTAAGCCGGTGGACACAGCAGCGACATTATTCGTGGCCCGTTATCGCCACGACTTTGGATACCCGCCAGCCCGCCAGCCCGCCAGCCAGCCAGCCAGCAGCGAGAACAGGTGCGGCGGCCCTTACTTTGATGGAAACCACCGCCACACACCGGCCCGCCCTCGCCTCGCTGGTTCTGGTTCGTGTTCGTGGCTATATCAGGAGTGCTTGCTGCTGCTGCTGCTGCTGCTGCTGCTGCTGCTCTGCGACGTGCATCAGGAGCAGCGCCAGCCCGGAAAAGCAACCCAAGCACTGCTCCCGTGGCCGATATCAGCCGAGCCCAGTGCCATCTCTCCCTCTTTTATATTAGCTTCGCATCAGCCTTTTTCGTCTTTTTGTTTCTCGTTTCTTTTTTACTCTCTCTCTCTGCCTTATATACTCCTGCATTCTCTTCGACGACCTCGTGTGGTCTTGTGGTCTTGAGGTCTTGGGTCTTGGCCTTGGTCTTCTTGTCTTGCTGCTCGGCCACTTTCGACGCCACTCGCCACCTTTTCTTCTCTTGCGTCCACTGCCTTCATACACCAGCCTGGCCGCGTGCAACGATGGCTGCCAATGGCTTTGCCGTCTCACGCCATGTTGGCCGTCTGAGTCGGCTGTCCGCCGCCTCCGCCTCCTCCGCCTCCTCCTCCTCCGCCTCCTCCTCCTCCGCCTCCTCCTCCTCCTCCACCAGCCTTCGTCTTGCCGCCAATGCCCAGCGGCCATGGCCATGGACAGCACGCTCTTCTGTTGCTGCTCACGCTGCCACTGCCATCAAGGCTTTCACTCGCTGGCAGTCCACCTCCTCCTCCACCACTAGCAGCAGCTATGCCATGCTCGACTCCTTTCCGCGCCGGCACATTGGCCCCAACGATGCCGAGACACACGCCATGCTGCAGGCCCTCGACCCTCCGGTCCACACGCTCGATGAGTTTGTCGCGCAGGTCATTCCCGCCGACATCCTGTCGACACGGCCGCTGTTTCCCACGGCCCGCTCCGAGACGCACCAGCCCATGGAGGCCGCGGTCACCGAGGCCCTGGCCGAGTCCGAAGTCCTGGGCCTGGTCGAGGCCCTCCAGCGCGACGAGATCCAGCCCGGCAAGAGCTACATTGGCGCTGGCTACTACGGCACCCTGGTGCCCGAGGTCATCAAGCGCAACGTGCTCGAGAGCCCGGCCTGGTACACCAGCTACACGCCCTACCAGCCAGAGATCAGCCAGGGCCGCCTCGAGTCGCTGCTCAACTTCCAGACCATGGTCACCGATCTGACAGCCCTGGCCATGGCCAATGCCAGTCTGCTGGACGAGGGCACCGCTGCCGCCGAGGCTCTGACCTTGTCCCTGAACGCTCTGTCGACCTCGCGCGCCAAACAGCAGGGCAAGACGTACATTGTCTCGGACGCTCTCCACCCGCAGACCCTCGCCGTCATGCGCAGCCGCGCCGAGGGCTTTGGCATCCACATCGAGACGGCCAATGTCCTCTCGGCCGACTTCAGCAGCCGCCTCGACCGCTTGGGCGACCAGCTGGTGGGCGTCATGGTCCAGTACCCCGATACCTACGGCCGCATCCAGGATTTCCGCAGCCTCGCCGATGCCGTCCACAGCAAGGCCGCCCTTCTCAGCGTCGCGACCGACCTGTTGGCCCTGACGGCGCTCACGCCGCCCGGCGAATGGGGCGCTGACATTGCCTTTGGCAGTGCCCAGCGGCTGGGGGTGCCCATGGGCTTTGGTGGGCCGCATGCTGCCTTCTTCGCCGTCAAGGACAAGCACAAGCGCAAGATGCCGGGTCGGCTGATTGGCGTGTCCAAGGACCGACTTGGCGGCAAGGCGCTGCGTCTGTCTCTGCAGACTCGCGAGCAGCACATTCGCCGTGAAAAGGCGACTAGCAACGTCTGCACGGCCCAGGCGCTGCTCGCCAACATGAGCGCTCTGTACGCCTGCTACCATGGCCCGCACGGTCTGCGGGACATTGCAGACAAGATCATGAAGGGCGCTGCCGTTGTCCGCGAGGCTGCTGCCAATGCTGGCTGGCACATTGTCTCGGACACGACCATCTTTGACACCGTCGTCATCCAGGGCCCTGGCGCGTCCGACTTGCTGCAGCGGGCAGAGCAGCGCGGCATCCACCTCCGCAACCTGCACAACGACATGGTCGGCATCAGCGTCGACGAGGCCACGACCAAGCGCGACCTGACGAGCCTGGTGGCCTGCATCATCAACGAGAGCGATGCCAGCGCCCAACCGACCGTCGACGGCTACCTGTCCGCGCAGCCAGCCGCCATCGAGGTCGCAGAGCCCTTCCGACGCACCTCGCCGTACCTCACCCACCCCAACTTCAACACGCACCACTCCGAGACCGAGATGCTGCGCTACATCCACCACCTCCAGTCCAAGGACCTCTCGCTCGTGCACTCCATGATCCCCCTGGGTTCTTGCACCATGAAGCTCAACGGATCCACGGAAATGGCCCTCATCACCAAGCCTGGCTTCTCCAACATCCATCCGTTTGCGCCTCGCTCCACCGTCAAAGGCTACCTGAAGATGATTGGCTCTCTCGAAGACCAACTGAAGCGCATCACCGCCATGGACGCTGTGTCGCTGCAGCCCAACTCGGGCGCCCAGGGTGAATTTGCCGGCCTCCGTGCCATCCGCAAGTTCCACCAGGCAGCAGGCAGCCCCAACCGTGACATTTGCCTCATTCCCGTGTCCGCGCACGGCACCAACCCAGCCTCGGCCGCAATGGCGGGCATGCGCGTGGTGCCAATCAAGTGCGAGCCCAAGACGGGCAACCTCGACCTCGCCGACCTGGAAGCCAAGTGCAAGCAACACGCCGACCAGCTGGGCGCCATCATGATCACCTATCCGTCGACGTACGGAGTCTTTGAGCCAGCCATCAAGCGCGTCTGCGAGCTTGTGCACGCGCACGGCGGCCAGGTGTACATGGACGGCGCCAACATGAATGCGCAGATTGGCCTGTGCTCCCCCGGGGAGATTGGCGCCGACGTGTGCCATCTCAACCTGCACAAGACCTTCTGCATCCCGCACGGCGGCGGCGGACCGGGCGTTGGCCCCATTGCCGTCAAGGCTCACCTGGAGCCGCACCTGGCGCCGACCGACATTGAAGTCAAGTCCGGGCTCATCTCCAGCGCTCCCTATGGCAGCGCCAGCATTCTCCCCATCTCGTGGGCCTACAACATGCTCATGGGCTCCGAGGGCCTCAAGAAGGCCACCCAGATGACGCTGCTCAACGCAAACTACTTGCTCGCCAAGCTCCGCCCCCACTACAACATTCTCTACACCAACGCCCACGGCCGCTGCGCGCACGAGTTCATTCTCGACGTCCGCTGCTTCTCTGCCACTGCGGGTGTCGAGGCCATTGACATTGCCAAGCGCCTGCAAGACTACGGCTTCCACGCCCCGACCATGAGCTGGCCCGTCGCCAACACGCTCATGATTGAGCCGACAGAGAGCGAGAGCCGCGAGGAGCTGGACCGCTTTGTGGATGCGCTGATTGCGATTCGCGGCGAGATTCGCGAGGTGGAGGACGGCAAGGCGCCCCGAGAAGCCAACGTGCTCAAGATGTCGCCGCACCCGATTGCCGATGTCATTGGCGACAAGTGGGACAGAACCTACAGCCGCGAGAAGGCTGCGTACCCACGGGCGTGGTTGAGGGAGAAGAAGTTCTGGCCTAGTGTCGGCCGCGTTGACGACAGTGAGTGTCTCTCCTTTTTTCCCCCTCTTTTCTTTCCTTTTTTAAAAAAAAAAGAAACCCCCCCCCCCCCCAAAAAAAAACTTGTTTACTGACACTGGAATACAGCCTACGGAGACCTGAACCTCTTTTGTACGTGTCCTCCTGTTGAGGACACTACTTGATTGTCTGTTGAGAAAGACAAAGAATGGTTTACCCTTTTCCACAAGACACGACGCAGCAAAGACACGACGAGGCAGCCTCTTGGACAGCGACCAAATACAGCTGCAGGCCTTGCCTCAAACCGAGACTTCACTTATGGATTCAATATGACGTTTCCGATTCAACATGACTTGAACTGATATTTCAACCTTTTCTTCCTCTTGGTCAACACATTCATCTGGACCGCTTTTTCAACACATACGATACCCATTGGGCTGATACATCACATACAAAGGCATGGGAACATGACGACCGGCGTTTTTAACATTGCCGCGGAAAGGGAAGGGGGGAGGGGAATGGAAAGGGGGCTTTTCTATGGTAGATGGTGGGAAGGGGGGTCAAACACAACAAATGGGGCATGCATGTAGGCGACATTCTGTGGAGTTTTTCTGGGGGATGGGGATGGGGATGAGGCGCTTGATGGGAATGTTTTGGTGGTTTGACAGAATATTTGTTGGTTTTTATGAGATTTGGCATGTCGAGACATGTGGCTGTCGGGATATAGTAATCCCAGTGATTTTGTTTTTCTTTTCTTTCTTTTCTTTTATCTCTGGTCCGGATTCAGCGAATGAGGTCGTTCTGTGCTGGAGTGCCGAGGATCTTGTTCGCGCCATCAGACTGTGAGCAGCGAGATGGTTGTCCTGGTGCTGTGAAGATGCAAGATGAGCTGGACGTAGTGCCTTTGCAGACAGTGTCTGGCATTAGTCAAACAATAATAGTCTTGTTACAAATAATATCTGATCGTTTAGGACATTCCAACTGGGCGCAATGGCACGTATGTAGATACTGGAGGCACCAATGGATCCTGGATCTGTGATTGATCCCGAGATTGTCAGAGGCCATAACAAGATATCCCGTCGGTATGTTTGTAAAGCAATGATATCAATATCGGCCTCAGCTTGGGAGGTTTACTCTTTCATATCTGGTCTGTCTGTCTGTCTGTCTGTAAACGGACCAGTAGCTCTTCGACCAGCTGCTGTTGACAGGGCCGCAGTGGACTGGACTGGACTGGTCTGGTCTGGTGTGACCGCACAGGTCCAAGTGAGGGATCTCGCACGGCTACCATGCAATTGTCCCGGCACGACGACTCGGAATTTCCCCCAAAATGGTCATAAAGGTGTACACGTGCTGCTATTTGAATTGGTTTCTGAGTTGCCCGTAGAGAATCAGTCAGTCCACCAAACCGTGCGCTGTCCTCGTCACCGCATGTCTACCATCACGATGAGTAGTTTGCTTTCTATGCCAGCGGGGAATAAAAAGAAGAGAAAAGAGAAAAGAAGACAAGAAGAAGGGGGAAAAAAGGAGACAAGAGAAGGAAAGAGAGAAAAAAAAGAAGAAAAAAAAAGAAATCACCACGTCACGATATACAACAAATCAACCACGAGTTCTCACTTACAGCCCGTCTCACACCACCAACCCACCAGCAACAGGATAAAATGACACACACGCACGTAAGCCTGCCATTGAATGAATGCAACATCGCCACGCTACGATACTTCGACCGAAAAACAGGGGCATTTGAGTTACAGTGAATGCACGTTGCGTTTCCGAACTTCTTACTTGCATAGACACATGCATAGCGGTCAATACAAAGTCCAAATACAAAATCCATGCCGAAACGCACGTGTTGGTGGGGGCTACGGCGGGAAGGAATGTCGGGTTGCAACTTGGGAGGAAGAGTGGACATGTATGTATGTGTGTGTGTGTGTGTGTGTGTGTGTATGAAAGAAGTTTGATGTGTGAACAGGACAAGGAAGAGAAAATGAGATCCATAGTCTTGTATGAGCAAAGCAATAGTGAACAAGGCCAGTGCCACGGGACAATTATACATATATATATATATATATGCAGATAGTAGTCTCGGCACGGGACGGGCGATCAGTCTGTGCGCAGAGACATTGATCAGGCTATGGCCCCCGGTGGTTGGGCAATCCTGCGAGGAAGGAGAATGAACACTGTGTACTTGTACTATATAAGGATGATGAGAAGTGTTGGGGGCCGTGGAATGGGATGGACACTTTTCTGGTTCGATGTGCTATGACAAGGAGCTGAGATAGCCTCCACATAGACTGCACGAAACAACGCTGCGAACGAATACAATCATTGACCAGAGCAATGGACGGTTCCTTTCGAGACGCGCATCTCCTTGTCGGCACAGCATCTGAGTTGTCGTCGTGACGGTACTGTGGAGTTTGGTTTAATCAATTTAATCAATAATCAATAATTCATTGCTCATGCCAGAACTCATACTGGGTTCATCCCAGGACAATGCCCGAATTCCCAGTCCGTTCCCAGTCGGCCAACCAAGGAGATCCCCGCGGCTTGGCCAGCCAAACATGGCAGCGTACCTGCAGCCCTGTACATGGTAGACTTTATAGTTTCATGGGGTGGGCAAGAACCGCGTGGCTCTGCTCTCTTGTCGGCACTCGGACCCTGTAGCGTGCGTCTAGAAGGTCTGCGAAGGGATCTCTGTAGAGGGTGAATGTGTGGTTGGTGGTATGAAGTATTAAGTGGGAAGTGGACGTGCAATTCGACGTACAAAACAAGTCAATGTGGCGGTTGTCAAAATGTAATGATGAAGTGGTTGAATACAGGGTGTACTATAGTGAGATTGGTTGGGGGGGGGGGCGGGCAGGGCTTCGGTACCTAGATACCTCAAGTGTGCTTACGTAAGCAATAAGTCTGTGTGGTTACACTGCACTACAAAAAAAAACGCGCCAATCAGAAAACACCCTTCCACACACCAAAATGTCCACTACCACCACCACCACCACTACCACTACCACCACGACGCCGTCAAAACCACCAAAAACCGACGCTGATGAGGCTCACGATGCTTGGACACATGGGGAATCGAACCTAGACCTTGGCCCGGTCTCAGTGGTTCATAATGCTCCTGTCTGTCCAGTAGGATGGTGGGCGGCCAGTAGTTGTTTATAGCAACCAGACTCACTGGTCAGTCTCACTGGTTCATAACACTCCTGTCTGTCCAGCAGTCCATTTGCCATTCTACACCCAATCAACTTCATCCTACCATTCTGAAACAAGTCCCAACTTCCCTCTCCCTGGACGATCAGTAGTTGTTTACAGCAACCAGGCTGTGGGAATCCCAGAGTCTGATACCACTAAACCATGCGCCCGTTGCTTGATGTTCGGACGTGCCGTTCGACTATTATCGACTGATACTACTCTCTACCAGAGGTTTCCACAATACTTATCTCCACTCGTGTACCTACACAATACAACACGCCGCCACCACCATCACCACATCACAGCTCAAACGACTTCTGCGAGCCGTGACAGGCGGCGTTGCTCGACCAGGGCCGGATCCAGGGTGGTTTGCCAGACGGGACGGTGCAGTCATGTGCGGCACAAGTTTGGTTGCTCCAGGTGCGGACTGTGCAGAAGACAACTGTCGAATCAGTCATACACAGATCACCCAATCAGTTTGGTCTTTTTCCTCTCCATGCAAACCGTAGCGTGACGGAAGTGGTTGCGTCCATGTTGCACCCAAGACTGGGGAATGAATTGCCTGGTGGATACTTCGACTCTGGATACGGCTTGGCACGTTGCGCCACGGCTTTGGGCTGTTGGCAGCCGCCCACCGTTGCATCTGCATTGCCTTGACGTGTCGAGAAGCGACTGTCTTGATGTTTCTGGGTGGGTTTTGTTTGGCGGTCTGTTGCTATTTCTTGGCGTGTTTGCTCACTTGACACCATCTACGCCCCTAACCCAGCCCCCAACCCCAACCCCAACCCTCACGTCTCCACACAGACACCAATGTACTCTTGTATCCTTGTACCTCCACGCGATAGGCTGGGGCCCCCTTGTCAACGGGGGCTTGCTCCACTGCCTGTCGCCAAACACCCCCAAAAGCACCCCCAGCGTGAAGCGCTCGTGCCGCTCGCCCGCTCGCTCGCGCACACACACACAAACCTGCAAAGCCTCGCACCACTTCACCTGAGCCTGCGCAACCTCGACCTCGTCCGTCTCAACACTGGGTCATCACAGACTGCCAGATCTCTTGCTTGTGTCACTTGCCAGCCCCAGCAGAGGTCACACGGCGCAACTGGTGGGGATATGGATCGCTCTCGAGGTCGTCGCGCCTGACCGTCAACCATCACCATCACCATCACCGCCCTCACTCTCCATTGTTTCTCTCTCTTTGTCCCTGCCTGTCTCTCTCTCTCTCTCGAGGGAGAGAGCTGTCTCTGGTGCCAGCCAGCCATCACTCCACCCAGCCAAGACCAGTCAAGTCCACACGGCCGCAGCCGGACCGACTGCGATCATAATCCAGACGAGACAACCACAGCAACAACAACAACAACGACGACGACGACGACGACGACGACGACGACATCGTCAGCATGGGCTCGATGCCTCTGCCGCTCCCTCTCGTCTCCTCCGACATGCACCTCCCAGCTGCTGCTCTCGCCGAGCTCGACGATACCCAGTACATGCTCGAGGTGCTGCTGCTGCGAGGCCAGCCCGTGTCAGAAGACCAGATCGAGGACCAGCTCAGGACAAGAGCAGACGAGCTGGGCATAGCCATCCGCCCGCCCATCCCTGTGCCAATATCCACAAACACCACTGCCGGCTCCGACTGGGCTGATGAGAACGCATCGCCCGCCCACGCTCACGCGCACAGCCACAGCCACGCCCACGCCCACGGCCGCAACACCTCCTCCGCTTCCGAAGAGTCCGCGCATACCGCCTTGACCACATCACGGCCCTGCTCGCCTTCCAGCACGTCTGAGCACCCGCTGCTGCCTCCACCCGTCACTGCCGCCAGCCACTTGCCGCCGAGCCACAAACCACGACCGCGAACCCTCACCTTTTCCCAGTACGACAAGTACCTCGCACAGGTGGAACCCAGCCTCAATCAGCTCAAGACAAACAAGCAGTCCTCGCCCTTGGCTGGCAAAGCGCCCAGTATATGTAGCCAGGGCAAGAGGAGGAGTGTCATTAACATCACCAATGGAATCAGGGCCAAAGTCAGGTGGAAAAAGAGACCGTCCATGTCGCCAGTGACAATGTATGGGATTTTTTTTTCTCTCCTTTTTTTCTTTTTTTTCTTCTTCTCTCTTTTCTTTTCTCAGCTAATACCTTTGTTTGTCAGCTCTTGCATATGCTGCCGCGATGACTTTATCAAGCACAACGACCTCCAACATCTTCCTTGCGGCCACACCTACTGCGGCAACTGTCTGCGCATCATGATCGACCAGGCCGCAGTCGACGAGTCCAAGATGCCTCCGAGATGCTGCACCCAGTCCATCCCAGCCACCATCATCCGGCCGCTCCTCAACCGCGAAGAGCAGCAGTCCTTCCTGCAAGCCGTCCAGCAGTTCAGCACGCCCTGGCAGTCGCGCATCTTTTGCCCCAACCAAAATTGCGGCATTTTCATACCGCCCCGCAACAAAGTCGACCCCAAACACCCCTTTGACGTCGTCTGTCGCGAATGCCGCACCCGCGTGTGCACCATGTGCAAGATGCGCGCGCACCCCCTCGGCCAGGACTGCCCCAGCGATTTCGAGCTCGAGCAGGTGCTGCGCATGGGCGAGCGCTCCGGCTGGCGGAGGTGTTATCGCTGCCGCACGCTCGTCGAGCTGAGCCACGGCTGCACCCACATGACGTGCAGGTGCAAAGCGCAGTTTTGCTACATTTGCGGTGCAATATGGGACCCTTCGATTGGATGTCCGAATCTATGCGACGGACAGGAAGAGCTCGAGCGCAGACGGTTGGAAGAAGAGCAGCGCGAGGCCGAGGAAAAGGCAGAAAAGGCAGCACAAGAGGCCGCCGCCGCCGCCGCCGTCCAAGACCAACAAGAAGCTGAAAAACGGACCCAAGCAAGCGAGGAATTCACAAGGCTAAAAGTCCAACAAGAGGCCGAAATGCAGCGCTTCCTGATCTTCGAGGCCAAAACCAAGCGTAGAATGTGGAACCGCCACCACGAGCGCAAACTCGTCCTCAACGAGAAATTCTCGGACCAAATCGAAAAGATGCGCGAGCGCCACGCCAAGACGGAGCAGCACCTCGAAGAGCGCCAAATAGCCGCCGAAATCGACCTCCGCGCGTCCCTCGAGCAGGCCGAAAAGAGCGTCCGCATTCGCGTTCGGCACATGGAAGCGTACTGCAAGGCGCTCGGCGGCCGCAGCACGCCCGCCCCGCTGTTTGTCGACGCCAGCATGCCGCCGCGGGTGGTCACAGAGCGACACCTGCGCGAACTCGGGCAGCAGCGCAACGCCCTCGAGGGCATGGCCAGGCTGCACCAGGCGAGGATCAATGTGCTGCGCGACCGTCAGGCAAAGCGCATGGAGGAGCTCCTCGAGAGACAAGAAAAGGAGCTCGAGAAGCTGGGCGAGAAGCGTGAGGAGGACATTGAAGACCTTGCCGCCGAGTTTGCGCACGAAGAGGACCATCTCATCAAGGTGTTTGACGACCGGCGTGCGCGGCTGGTGCGCAGATGGGAGCTGGGCGTGGAAATCTTGCGGGTGGAACTGTGCAAGGAGCACAATGCCACATTCGCCGCTATCCCGACGCCCAAATGGCCCGCGGATTTCCAATTGCCTCTGGAGGAGTCTGATGTTGATGAGATCGCGGAGGATGGCGAGGATCCCTTTGACGACGACGCACAATGAAAGTGAACGATGATGACGACGACGACGACGCCGACGACGACATTGTGAAGAAAGAGCGGGAGAAAGAAGGATTGACACATATGACGACGGAATTTCGAAACGGCCTTATATTGCATCAGGTCTGAAAGTGTGCGCAGAAAGCAGAGCAGCCCGGGTTGATGCGCTTACAAAAGCGTTTCTTGGAGTATCGAAAGCTCGAAATCGTTCATTGCAGATTTTGTTATGACTTTCTTTTTGGACGGAATGACAACAATAACAACAACAGCAGCAGCAGCGGTAGCAGCAGCAGCAGCGACGTCACCGACGACGACCATGATCCTGTCTGCGTTGATTCACCGGCAGGTTCACAACTCCACATATTCACCGCACTTATCATCACCACCCACACCACCACGAAAAGAATGAGCAAGCACATCCGACGCATCCAGACTTGACTCAGCCTAAACGGTGACCCGTCAAAGAGGTCAACCTACGTCCAATCAACTTATAATCGATCAACATAAACTTGCATAACTGCACATTGGCGTCAGCATCGGAATTTTTTTTTCAATTCTTTTTTTTTTCCTTTTTTTTTTCTCCTTTCTTTTTCCCTAGGTGTCTCTTTATTTGGTCTGCTTTCATCTTTTATTGTATCCAGAGCGATCTCGCGATATACCACTTGTTCTCTGTCTTGGTCTTGTGTATCTTGACTGTTTTATTTTTTGGACTACTTTTACGAGGTTGTTATTCCACTCAGCTGTGCATTTTTGGTTTATTTTATTATTCGTCATGTTTCGTTCCTCCGATATGAGGACTGGAAGGGACTTGTCTGTTTTTTACTTGGTTTGGGCAAGTTGTTGTGTCGTATTGCTGGTGGTTGGAGGTGGCGGCAACGGTATCCCGACGTTTCAACTACCGAAAGCAATGGAGATAAAGGAGAGAGACGAGAGATTGGCCGTACAATGTGCAGTATGTGTGCATTGTAGTGTGTATATAAACCAATAGAGAAAGGCTATAGGTCACGGCGGGTTGGCGAGGTAGGTGGGTAGGTACATTGATTTACCTTTGCTTGATGCGCCGTCTCCTTGACCGGATCTTCAATAATGGTATCTTGGACATATATGACATGGTATTGTTGAGAGTCTCGCACCTCGTGCTGCTGACTCTGTCGGTAATTGGACAAGGATGTCAGTGCGATTCCACACCAGAAGCATACATGTATTTGTATGTTGGACATCCGATATTCGTATATTCATGCTGCGCTTCCCACTAATCATGATAAACACCTCCCTCTTTTAGTTTGCAGCCTACGTTATAAACGAAACAAAAGGATCGTGTCATAGTGCATCTACTGGTCTCGAACTTGCGTACACAATTGATGGTCGTTACACCTCCACCCACCGGCCGCCAGTCTATGTGGCTCAAAAAAAAAAAAAGTCTCCATCAGCGTTGGCGCGATACCTGCTGAGCCTCGGGCTGTAACTGTAAGTAGTCCATTAATGTTCTTGGATTGGAAGTTGGACCTTTTGTGGTGGTGCCAGGCAATTCGCTTGTACAGCTGGAATTTTTTTTTTCTTTTTTTGATCTTTTTCATTTCTCTTCCCCCAAGACTGTTTCGGTTCATACGCACACGTGGTCTAGGTTTGGCTTGGGTTGAAACGTTGACGGGGCTTGGACCTGGCGAGCCATTGGCTGGCTGGGTTGGGCTGGGCTGGGCTGGGCTGGCGAGTGGCTGATGCTGGTGGTGTCGACGGCTGTGCAGACGACGGGTAGCTGGCTGGCTTAAGAGATTTTGTGTGGAATATTTGGGCTTGGGCTGGTTGCATGGCTGGTGTTGGCTGTGTTGCTGCTGAGTGAGTGGCTGTTGGATGTCTCGGCTGTTTCGTCATGGTCGCAATCAAATCATCAAAGACACGGGAACAGACGTACTCTCCACGTAATCAAAGTCGTCTTTGTTGTCGACTGCCAAACGGTGGAGGGTGTTTTGTATGGGAACAGATGGCACAGCAGAGTATCCGGTAGTCTTCCAGGACGAGAGACACACGCATGCCTCTCGGATGTGTGTTCTGTAACATCACACACTTGACCAATGTGTTGAACTGTAGCTGGTGGTAGTGAGTTGTTGCGTCTATTGCCATTTTCATTCGTCGTGTGTGTTTGTAAGTATTTGTAAGTGTGTGTATGTTGTGTATATATCGTGAAGAGTATACTGTACGCCAGACCCAATGCAATTACAAGAGAGAAGTTGAAGAACAAAAAAAAAGAACAGAACAGTCGTACTCAACTCGTGAAGGAGTCAAGGCCGTGACACAACTTGCGTTTCAAGAGTGAGTTGTTCTTTGAGTAGTGTAGTAGAGGCATGTTGAAATCCACTGCTTTTCAGTTGGCAGTAAGACCAATTCACCCATCATCATCACCAGCGCCCTGTCCTGATTTACTGCTCCAACACAGCCGCACCGACACCCACCGTGGTCGTGGTCGTGGCCGTGGTCGTCGAGGCAGCATCGCCACCGAATCCCCGCGCAGCAGCAACCGCCTTTGCACCCGCACGCTTGCGCAAGACGTTCTCAATAAAGGCCTCGCCGGCCTTGTACGAGGAACGGACGAGCGGGCCTGCAGCGCAGTACAGGAAGCCCAAGTCGAGGGCGCGCTGGCGCCACAAGTCGAATTCGTCGGGGGTAACGTACTTTTCGACCTTGAGGTGGCGCTTGGTGGGGCGCATGTACTGGCCGAATGTGACGACGTCGACGCCGGCTTTGCGGAGTTCTGTTGTTTGTGGATGGTGATTGTGTCAGTGAGTGCATGAGTGCATGAGTGGTTGTTGTTGTCGGAAACAAAAGAAAGGAGAAGGAAAGCGAAGAGTGAGAGGACCAAAAACAAAAAAGAAAGAAAAAAAAAAGAGAGAGAAAACATACCCCTCAACGCATCCCAGAGCTCCTCCTCCGTCTCGCCCAGTCCAAGCATGATACTCGTCTTTGTGATGATATCATCGCCCTTGAGCCGCTTCACCTCGGCCAGCACCTTGAGACTCTGCCGGAACGTCGCCCTGCGATCACGCACATACGGCGTCAGCGCCTCGGTCGTCTCGACATTGTGCGCGTACACGTCGAGCCCGCTCTCGGCCACAATCTTGACCATGTCCAGGTCGCCGAGGAAATCACCCGTCAGCGCCTCGACCAGCAACGTCGGCTTCTTGCTCTTGATGCGGCGGATCGTCTCGGCAAAATGGCGCGCGCCGCCGTCGGCCAGGTCGTCGCGGTCCACGCTCGTCAGCACCACGTAGCCCAGGCCCCAGCGCGCCAGCGCCTCGGCCGTGTTCTCGGGCTCGTGCGGGTCCAGCGGCGGCGGGCGGCGGTTCGTCTTGACGGAGCAGAAGCGGCACCCGCGCGTGCACGTGTCGCCCATGAGCATGATGGTCGCGGTCGCCGCCGACGCGTCGGAGCCGCCCCAGCACTCGCCAATGTTGGGGCAGCGCGCCTCCTCGCACACGGTGTGCAGGCCCAGCCCGCGCAGGTCGGCCTTGATCTTGCCAAAGTTGGCGTTGCCGCCGGGCGACGGGATCGGGGTCTTGAGCCATTCCGGCAGCCGCGTGATGGTGCGCTTGCGGCCGGCAGGGCCGACTTGCACGGTGCGCAGCTCGTAGGCTTCCGAGGCGGGCAGGGCGTCGGCATCGGCGTCGGGATTGTTGGAGGACGAGGAGGAGGCGATGAAGGAGTCGAGGGAGGCGAGAGTGGTGTTTTTGAAGTAGGTTGGGCGGGGCCGCGTGGTGGAGGAGACTGTGGTCGCAGACGACGATGACGACGAGGAGGAGGAGGAGGAGGAGGAGGATGTCGAGGCGTCGACGGCGGATGTGGATGTGGAGACTGAGGAAGACAGCGTGCTGCTGCTCGCCTGCGCGTCAGTGGGAATGGTGGCGTAGCAGCGGCGCGGGCGCGACGACGTCGTTCCAGCCACTGCGCGGGCCAGCGAGCGCTGTATCGGTGCCTGCGCACGGCGGAGGGACGACACGGGCGATGCCATGGTGTGGGCTGTGCGAGAGATGGTGGTTGGCGTGGTTGTGAGAAGAACGAATAAACACCTGGAAAGAGGCGAAAAACGAGTGCCCAGATGGGTGGATGGGTGGATGGTCAGCGTTGCCCGGGCCGGCTTGCGAAATAATTTACGATATACGATAGAGGGTCCAGTTATTATGTAAGGACCCGACGGTACCCGCTCTTGACTCGGCAGGGCGGGGTGGGGCCGGAGCTGCGCGCCGGGATCGGGGGCCCGGGATGCAGGGGTGGAGGCTGCGGCAGGGATAGGCCAGGCTGGGGAGATACGCTCCCGACGATAAGAAACAGTACGTACCGGTATCTCGATGTGCAACACTGCTGAATCAGCACAAAAGATACATTCTAAATGTATATATCAACTTCCCCTCTTGCGCACACTGCAACAACAACAACAACCACCACCACCACTAACTGTTGGTCGCATTCAGCCTGTCCACTCTCTTGCCAGCCGAGCCATCTCCGTACAGCAGGGCAGCAGTGAAGAGGCAGATGTGTGTAAGTGGTGTGTTTCCCGTCCATTTTTTGCATAATCCAAATCCCCCAGAGCCCCGTCTTCAGCCAGTCGAACCGCGTCGAGTGGCTGAGAAGAGGAGCTTGAAGCATGTGGCCATGTGTGCATCTGCTAATGACAGGCCCGGCAGATCTGTTGGAGACGACCATGGAGACAACCCCTCACCGTTCTGTGGCTCCTCTAGCCTTCTTTTGCCACCGGCCTGCGTGCCAGGCGGCGCTGCCAAGAGCGAGGACCGTAACCTGATTTACCACCAATGAACGAGACATGCATTCGCCTGGGAATATAACAAGCATGGCTCCAGCCATCAACACCCAGGTGGTCTGAGGTGCCAGAGCAACGCACGACCCTCCCGCAGTCCGCCATGGCCTTCTCACTCCAGCTAGGATCGACAGTCCTTGCGGCTGGCCTGCTCGCCCTCGTCACGGCCCAAGGCGACACACTCGGCCTCAGCAGTGGCTTCCTGAACTTCAGCACCGCCAACTTTGACCTGGAGCTGGCCCAGGAGGCGCAGGTTCTGGTCTCGCTCAAGGCGGCTGGTGGCTCCTTGGACTTCCTGCCCTGGAGCTATCTCGACGTCCGCGCTGGCGATGGCCAGTACCACTGGGGCGACGTCACCTTTCGCTACAGACACGTTGGCGAGCAGGCCTGGACCAGCGGCGACTCGTCCCAGGCCAGAAGGCCAGTCACGCGTGTCACAGACGCCAACAGCACGGTGCTCGCGGCGTCCAACATGGCAGCCACCCTGCCCGCAAACGCATCCGCGCTCAGCATCACAAGGCGCTGGCTCGATGTCGACGGCGATGTGGGCCTGTCCTTTAGCCTCGAGAACACGGCCACCACATCCATCGAGCTCGGCAGCCTGGGCTTTCCCGCCGAGTTCAACAGCATCTTCACCAACTACACGGCCGAGCAGGCCCAGCAGTACTGCGTCCTCTCGGACCCGTACATTGGCATGGACGCGGGCTACATCCGCGTCTCGCCCATCAGTGGCAGCGGCGCCGCGCTGGTCGTCACTCCGCTCGGGTCGACGCCCTTGGAGGCCTACCGCAACCTCGTCGAGCCCTACTACGACAGCACAGCCTACGGCAGCCAAGTGTTTGAGGGCTTGTACGAGTGGCAGACGCTGACCCTTGCGTGGGCCGAGAACGAGTGGAGCGCTGCCGAGCCATGGAACAAGCCCGTGTCCAAGGTGCTCGCGCCACAAGAGACTCTGACCTTTGGCTTGAGGTTCTCGCTCGCTAGCGGTGGCATCCAGACCATCGACGACGAGGTCCAAGCCCTGGGCGTGCCTTATGCGCGCGGCATCCCGGGATTCATCCTGCCTGTCGACTTGCCAGGCCAGCTCGTCGTCCATGCTGGTGCGGCGGGTGCTGTGGCCCACATCACCGTCGACCCAGCGGCTGCTCTGACCGTGACTCTCGACTCATCAACAACCCCAGATCAGTACACCGTCACGCCCTCCTCCGCAGCCTTTGGCCGCGCCCGCCTCACCATCACCTACACCAACGGCGCCGTGCAGACCGTCCACTACTACCTCGTGCGATCGGGGCCCGACCACATTGCCGCTCTCGGCGCCTTCCTCACCACAGAGCAGTACTACACCAACACCTCGGACCCCTTTGGCCGCGCCCCCTCGGTCATCTCGTACGACTACAGCGTCAGCGCGCCCGTGCTGCAAGACATGCGCGTCTGGATCGCAGGCCTCTCGGACGAAGCCGGCGCAGGCTCCTTTCTCGCCGCAAGCATGAAGCAGGCCGCGCAGCCCAACACGGACGAGATCGCCAAGCTCGAAGCCTTTGTCGCAGAGGTGCTGTACAAGACGCTCCAGCCGCCTGGTGCTACCGCGGGAAGCACCGCCTACGCTGTGCGCAAGAGCATCTTCTACTATGGCCTGGCGAACTACAGCTACTCGCCTGCCATCGACTGGACGACCTGGGAGTCGTGGGACCAGGCCGATGCGTACGCGACAGACCGCGCGTACGACTATGTGCATGTTGCCGCGACGTACTGGGCGCTGTACCGCGCGGGCAGGGCGTATGCGGGCGTGTTGACGCTGCAGGACTGGAGCTGGTATCTGAATCAGAGCTACAGCACCGTGATGGCTGCCATGGCGCAGGACAGTGCGGGGGACTGGCTGGTGGGCTACGCGACGGACGGCCTGATGGGCGAGACGGTGTTTGGCGCGCTGCTCCAGGACCTGCAGCGTGAGGGCGAGGCGTGGGCGGCCCAGGCGGCCGCGCTCGAGGCCAAGATGCGGGCGCGGGCGGCGCTGTGGAGCGAGATGGAGGATCCGTTTGGCAGCGAGATGGCGTGGGACTCGACCGGCCAGGAGGGCGTGTATTACTGGAGCAAGTATTTTGGGGACGAGGCAACGGCGGACAAGACGCTGGCGACGGTGGTTGGGTTCCAGCCGACGGTGGCGCATTGGGGGTGGAATGGGAATGCGAGGC
Source organism: Coniella lustricola (assembly GCA_003019895.1). NCBI lineage: Eukaryota > Fungi > Ascomycota > Sordariomycetes > Diaporthales > Schizoparmaceae > Coniella > Coniella lustricola. The sequence continues at coordinate 19,225 of KZ678740.1, forward strand.
GGTACTGGGACTTTGTGTGAGTTTCTTTGTGGTGGTTTCTCTTTTTTTTTTTTT
>KZ678741.1:0-19152 GCA_003019895.1 Coniella lustricola
TTTGGATCTGTGTCAATCAAAAAAAAGATGAACGAACGAGGCTGACAAACAACACCAAACGACAGCCGCTTCTACCTCCTCTCCCTCTACACCGCCGCCTCCACCGAAGCCAGGAAACTCGAAACCGTCTTCGTCCTCTTGTTCCATATGATTGTCATGGCCGCCATCGCCCTCCTCGCGGTCGGCGCCTCGGGCCTCAGCAGCCCCGCGGTGCAAGCCGACCCCGTCAAACTCGCCCGCGACTGGCACCTTGCCGGCGGCGGCTGCATCATCCTCTTGCTGACGATTGTGCTTGTCGGTGGCGTTGCGTTTTGGACTCTTTTTTCCTCATCGGCAAGTGAGAGCGGCAGTAGCAGCAGCAGCGGCAGCGGCAGCAGCAACAGAAAAGGCGCGGCCAAGGCTCTGGCGCGGAAACTTGTCGTGGCTGTCGCTGTCGCGGCGCCCGTGCTGTGCATCCGCGTATTGGGCAGCGCGGCGTTCTACTTTGGCAAGAACTTGGACTTGAACCCTGTCACGGGCGCCATGGGGTTCCGTGTCGGTCTGTACTTGGTTCCTGAAGTGCTGGCGGCTGTGGCATTGCTTGTAGGGGGCCTGCTGAGTCGCAATGTGAGGCGCGAGGCTGCTGTGGTGCACGATGCTGGGTACTAGTTCTTTTGGCTTGGTGGTGGTCGGTGATTGTGGATTCAATGTTGAGCGTATACAATGTATCTTGGGAATGGCCCAAGGAAAAAAGGTTGGTTGGTTGGCTTTTGGGTCTGGTATTGCTGGACGGCAGATTGGCATTCGGGATTTGGATTTGTGCATATGTCTCTACGCCTTCTGCCTTCACCAGTCAGGTTGGCTGAAGACCGACGCTTACTACAAGTGCTATCGAGTATTGTGTCGCAGCTCAGTATACTTGATACTTTGCTCATCCCACTCAGGTCTCGACAGCCCTATTCCCTTTGAGCAAGTAAAAGTCAGTAGGACGCCGCCTACTTGATGGAGCAATGGCCTGTTGATGAAATAGCAGCATACTCACTGAAAACTCACACGCTAAACATTGTCGCCATGCTGGTTCACGAATATGTGCTTCTAGTGATCAATAACCCTCCCCCTAGCTTGATGCAATCAGCCGGATGGAGCATCTCGAAGACGTTCTCTGGATCTGTCAGGTGAGAGAGCAGTGATGGATGACCTATTATTTTACCACATTGAATCGTCAGCCGCTGTCTGAGGACCCAGTATGCGGTTGAAGAACTATCCATCTTTCTCCATACCATGTGCGAAAGGCCCTTGCAAGTCTGCTGCCATAGTATCGCGGAGTATAGATGCGAGGATGGATAGACATCCATGGGTTGGAATGGAAGGATGGGCCAGCAACATGCGCTGTAATTTACGGCGCAGCTGTATTATACAGACCGCATCTGAGGTCAGCCACAATGGCTGTGTGGCTGAAGCTTGGCTTCTTGGCGCCTGCAGCGACAGGAATGCCCCGCTTCGTTTCAGGGTCGGCAGAAGGGTCCTTGGGCCCCAAGGCTGGGGGCCCTGTAGCTGTCAATGCCTACCGCTAATTCCTCGGATGACGTTGCGCTGGCTCAGGGGGTCTCTGTGATGCTCTGGAATGCTAAGTTTAGCAGGTCGAAGCCCCTCCTTTCTGGTGCTTTGCCGGCGTACCACAGCAACTGGCAGCACATCTTCGTCTCGTCCAAGCCAGGCCACGCCGAGAAACAAGAAACAAAAACCAACAACACAGCGACTTCAAGCTTGCGGACCAACTGCTGGCAACGAAACCTCCTCACCACCCCATCCAGCATGGCGTCGTTCCTTCGTGGGAAGCAGGCAGGCATGCAGAAAGACCTGTCTGCAGCCATCGTCCCGCAGATGTTCTCGCCCGACGAACAGGCGCGCTTCGGAATCAACTCTCAGATCAGGTCAGTTTGGTTGAGCGACGGGGCGATGGCTTGTATGTGCCAGCCGAATCCATGAACACCCGAGCTCACATCTCCTGCCCCAGCTGCCTCGCCTACGACCCTGTCCAGTCCCTCCTCGCCGTCGGCACCAACGAATCCCGCTTCAGCAAAGGTCAAGTCTACGTCTTTGGACGCGACCGCATCCAAAAGTTCTTTGTGCCTCCGCGGCCTACCTCCTTCAAGAGCCTACACTTTTGCGCAAACAGACTCGTCAGCCTCGACACCAAGGGCGAGTTGACAATATGGGACCTCGACACGGCCAAGCGCGTGGCGGGCGGTGCGTGCGGAAGCGCCATTGCCACAATGGTGACCGATCCCATGCTCGACTGGGCCTTTGCCGGCCAGTCCAATGGCGAAGTCACGGCCTTTGATCTCGACCGCGGCAGGATCTCGCCCTTTCGGATTCCAAACTTTTGGAAGAGCAAGGACCCAAAGGCCACCATGGTCACTCTGGTCTCGCTGCAGATGCACCCCCGCGACGTGGGCAAAATGCTGATCGGATACTCCCACGGCGTCGTTGTATACTCGTTCAAGCAGAGCCAGCCCACAAAGTTCTTCGAATACGTCCTTCAGCCTGGTGCGCCAGGTGGAAATGCCGAGAATGTCGAGACCGTGCGCAGGCCGAGAATCACACACGCCCTTTGGCACCCGACCGGAACATTCATCTTGACGGCACACGAGGACGGCAGTCTGGTGTTCTGGGATCCCAAAGATGGGAGGATCGTCATGGCGAGGTCCTTGTACGAGACAAAGGTCGACCAGGTTGTGCGACCAGCACCGACACCAAGAGCTATACAGCCATTTGTCAAGATTGCGTGGTGCTGCAAGGAGAACCCCGACGACACGGCCCTTCTTGTTGCGGGTGGGCAAGCAGCAGATGAGCGGCAAAAGGGCCTCACCTTCCTGGAACTCGGCCCGACTCCGAACTACGCCACGTCGACTTGGCAGATTCTCGAGGAGCATCTCAAGGGCAAACGCCAGAGTGTGCTGCCCACACCACCAGGGACAGACGTCACGGGCTTTGCTTTGGTGCCGCGCTATTCTCCTCATTTCGCCGGTGCCCAGGACCCCATCGCCGTTTTGGCGACGCTCTCTTCGGGCGAACTCATCACCATGAGCTTTCCATCCGGCTTTCCCATCAGCCCCACGAACCAGCTGCATCCGTCCTTGTCGTTCGTCCACCCGTTTGTGGTCAAGGTTGTGTTGTCCACCTTGGACCGCGGTCGGTGGCTGGGCATGGTTGAGAAGCGCAACAAGGGAGAAGACCTCATCAAGGGTGGTGCGGAGGCTGGCAAGCCCAGACGCAGATTCGAAGGACGCAACATTATCCAGGTCGCGCATGCAGACAGCACCATTCGCTTGTGGGACCTTGGTCACGCCGATGATATCGAAAACACGGCGCAACTTCAGGTCGACATGGCGCGAGCGGTTGGGAGGTTGGAAGACGTGGACGTAACTGCAATGCATCTCGCCCCTCACACTGGCGAGTTCGCAGCTGGCACACGCATGGGAGAAGTTGTGATCTGGCGTTGGGGCGGGAACCCACGAGCTGGACACGATGAGGCGCACGAGCTAGATCCCAATCCAGGCAAGCTGACAGACATCACATCGCGAGCCGAGCCTTCGCTGGTGGAAGGCCTGCAACCATATGTCTTGTACGAGATGGCAAAGGGTCCAATTTCTGCGATTGCGGTCTCAGATATTGGATTTGTCGCTGTCGGCTCCGAGGCAGGCTTCTTCAGCATCATCGACTTGCGCGGTCCATCCATCATCTACCAGGTGGCGCTGGCCGATCTCGCCAAAAAGGACAAGCGAACGTCCTTCCTCAAGGGCCACTCGAAATCTCCAGCTGCAATCGACTATGCCGTCAAGGTTGACTTTGGCGTTCTGACCTTGGACGATGATAGCTACTCGAGCATCGCATGCTTTGTCGGTACGGATCAAGGCAAACTGGCTACCTTCAAGATCCTGCCGGCAGGAACTGGTTACAATGTCGAGCTCGCTGGCATCACTTCTTTGAGCGATCGAGTCGTGGCCATCTGCCCGATTGTGGCTGAAACCGGCCAAACTGCTGCCGCCACCCCGGAGATTGTTGGTGGTCTTCGAAACGGCCAGCACATCAATGGCGTTGTCGTTGCTGGTATGTAATCCTTGCGCTGCCCCATACTTGTTGGACCACTCTAACAGGATTACCACACAGTCACCCAAACCGAGATCCGCGTCTTCAAGCCCGCCACCTCCAAGGGCGCCTCCAAATCCTTCGACGACGTCCTGTGTAACGCAGCTGCAGTTGCCGACTGCGAAATCAACGGCTTCGCCCTGGTTGCCACCTTTGGCGACGGCAGCGTCCGCGCCTTTAGTCTTCCCGGCCTCAAGGAAATCAGCCGCGCGCCACTTCCCATGCTCGATGCATCACGCAACACGCTCAACATTGTTGCATGCACAGGCGATGTGATTGGCTGGGCTGGACCCTCGGAGCTCGTCGTCGTGCCTGTCTGGGGCACAGGCAAGGGTCGCGACAACCTCAACAATGACGACAAGCTCGTCAACCCCGAGGCGGTGGTGCCGCCCCGCCCGACCATTTCCAACGTACAGTGGCTCTCTGGCACGCAGTACGTCTCGCCGACCGATCTGGACCTGCTGATTGGTGGGCCGGATCGGCCGGCTAGTAAGAGGATGATGGACGCGACGGCTGCGGAGGAGAGGGCGGCGCGGACAGGGGGCGCCGGTGGGCCTTCGTCCTCTGCGACAGGGACGGGAGCGCAGGAGAGCTGGGGCGATTACCTCACCAGGCAGATCAATGAACGTACGGAGAAGTTGAACATTATGGGAGACAACGTGGAGAGTCTGGAGGAGCAGAGTTCAGGGTGGGCGAATGATGTGAGTAAGTTTGTGGGCAAGCAAAAGAGGAGCATGGTCTTGGGAGGGTTGAAGAGTAAGTTCTTTTGATTTGTGATGGCGCACTGTATGCGGGTGCCGTTCCAGTGCAAGGAGGATATTCCCTCGAGGTTTTTTTTGGTTTTTTTGGGGGGGGGGTTTTTTTTCTTTCTTTTTGGGGGTTGAAGGTTTGTTTTTGTGTGTGTATATATATATTTTCTATGGTTCTCTCTCTGTGATGGCGTTTGTTATACCGTTTGGGTTTATATTGGGGCTTCCACGGGGAAAGTTAGGCAAATATGCCCAAAGATTATCCTCAACATTTGACGCGATGATGCGTAACATTGTTTTCAACAAGACTACTACCACATGCTATTCGTCCTTTCGAAAGTGGACACCGCATTATGGAAAAGTCAAGGTCATCTGACGGTAGACAGTGGAGCTTTGCAGCGAGCACTCGAATCACAATACAGTACAGGCTGGCTGGATGGCTAGATGGCTGGCTGGCAGTGGGAGGGAGGACCAAGCTTTATCCGTGATGAAGTTACTTGGTTTTGTGGTCGCAAAAAAGTACACATGACCTCGAATAAGAGAAATACGTGATGATGCATAGTGAGTGCGATAATCACAGTCAAAAAGTTGACCATAATTCCCGTCATCAGAAAACCTCCACCCAAGATCACAGACACGACCAGTCCCCATCCCCATCCCCAAACGCACACATATATACATACTTACACACATATATGCATACATACATCTACTGTCCCATTGATACCGCTCTCCACGCGACGACAACTTGTCCCATCCAGTTGCCGCAGAATGTCTTCTTGAACACCATCCACTCACACAGCAAACTGGTCCGCGAATGGATCATGGGTCTGATTGGTCATCTTGGCGTTTCTTTCGCAGCGCAGTCACACCGTCTCTAGTATGCTTTGGAGGATGACTCTCACCGTCCGCAGCAGCAGCAGCAACAGCAGCAGCAGCAGCAGCAGCAGCATAGCCACCACCATCATCATCATCACCATTATTCGCTTTCGCCATTCTCGGATACAAACTCGTACTCACCCTCGCTCTCGGTCTCGGAAAATTCATCGTCATCATAGTCATTCTCATCACCACCATCATTGACAGAAAGAACCTCCGCACAGTGCGGCTCCACATGCCGTCCCGGGTGCACAACGACGCTTCGCCATGCGCCAGCGCCAGCGCCAGCACCAGCGCCAGCGCCGGGGTGGACGTGTTGTTGTGCGTAGGTGTGGATTTTGGAGCTGGGGTGGTTGTTGGCGCGGGGATGGAATCTTGGTTTCATGGTTCGTCGTGGTGGTGGTTGTGGTCGCTGCCCCGTGGAGGTAGCACGCGGCGATGGAGAGGTTGAGATGGAGGTGGAGGAGGCAAGGAGTTTTGCAGTTGGTGGTGACGCTGAAGGATAATGTACGACGTTGTGGTTTTGATGGTTATGATGGTCATCAGGGAAATAGATACCGAAGGGGAGCGGGTGTCTTGCGAGGGGAGAGAGGACTGGAGATGAAGGACATCGTGGAAGGGTATGTTGGGAGGGTGTGGTCCCGGTTTGCTCTTGTTCTTGATCTTGATCTTGATCTTGTTCTTGTTCTTGCTCGTGCTCGTCTCGCTGCTGCTGGTGTTGGTGGTGGTGGTGGTGGTGGTAATTCTGTGTCATCTCCTCCCCAGAAGAAGACAGTTTCGTCGTCGTCGTCATCTTCGTTCCAAAAGGCTGATGGATCCTCTCGGCCACACGTTCCAGAATCTCCGGGTCCACGGCGTCCAAGTCGAACCTCTCACCCGCATTCACATCATCACCACCACCACCACCACCACCACCACCAACAATCATCCCCAGCAACTCCCGGTTCCGCCCTTCGACGAGCTCCAGCGCTGCACGCTCCGCGTCCAGTGCCTCGAGAAGCCACTCTACCTGCTTGTTCAGCGAGGTGAGCTGTATTGCTGCTGTTTGGGTAGTCTCGAACGTATCCGAGGTGTGTAGGGACGGGTTGCGCGGGATGTCATGTAAAGCAATGTTTACGATATCACGCTGTTGGTGCTGCTGGTGCTGCTGGTGATGGTGATGATGGTTGTTCTCAGCTCGTCGCACCACTCGCCAGCGAGACAACGACAGCCTGGGAAATGTAGCCCACCACCGCTCACAATCATCACCATCATCATCATCATCATCATCATCCCTACTGCGCAGACAATAACAGCGACACCAACAAAACAGCACGAGAACAGCCACGGCACCGATGAACAGAGCGATGAAGTAGATTGCGATCGTGCGCCAGTCGACTGCCGGCGTTGCTGCCGATGCAGATGCCGAAGAAGAAGAAGACGACGCTTGTGCAGCTTGTGGGAAGGATGTTGAGGATGTGTCTAGTCTGCTGACGGACGAGGAGACGAGAGAAGACGCAGAGGAAGAGGAAGAGGAAGAGAGTAGCGCGAGCGGCGGAGCCATGGTCAATCACTCACACACTCACTCAATCACTCAGTCAGCTCGCTCGAGGTTTGCTGTTGTCGTGCTTTTGTTTGCCAGTTGTGACTCTGTAAAGGAAAGGGAAAAAGGAGGGTTCAACAGTCGAAATGCTATGACAAGACGCATGTGTGAGTTGCGTGCCGTAATTCAACCCAACATAACATCCCACAGAACGACGACAACAACATCGGGGCGTCCAAATGGACATATTTTGTACTCTCCTCCAAGCCACTCCTGTTCACGAAGCTGCCGGGTGTCAGGCAGTGCTCATTCCACGCCTGCGTAATAGGTAACAATGTTCAGTGATCAAGAGACACAATCCCATTGTGATTGCGCCGTGGCCACACCTGAAAACAAGAGAACCTAAAAGACAAGCGTCCATGGCGAACAAGGGAATACAGACATTTCTTTGTACTGACAAGGAGAACAGACAATGGCTTTCTCTCGCCACCGCCCCCCGGTGTCAGGTGCCCAGGGACAGCGAGGCAAAGCCAGCCAGCCAGACAGACAGACACCCACCAACAAAGAAACTCCAGATTTTTTGAATCGAAAATTCCCATTGCTCTGCAAACACGAATCTAATTTTCTACGCTATCACATTTCTGTGACAGTCCTTGCCGAACCCGGCGCTCTCCTCCGTCGCCACCCCCCCCCCCAATCTATACCCGTTGTACGTTTTTCTAACCCTGATCAAATCAAAGGTGGAATAGCTCTTTGGTTCACATCTTACGACTTGACGAGCAAGCTCTTGCCCGACATCTCCTCAGGCTGCGGCAGACCCATGGCAGCCAGGACGGTGGGTGCAACGTCACCGAGAACACCCTCGTCGCCCTTCTTGAGGCTCCAGCCCTCGGGCGCGTTGGCCATGACAAACGGCACCTTGTTGGTGGTGTGGCTGGTCTTGGGCTTGCCGTCGGCAAACTTCATCTCCTCGGCGTTTCCGTGGTCCGAGGTGATGAAGAGGATGTAGCCCTCCTTCTTGCATGCCTCGTAGATCTTGCCAATGGCCTTGTCGGTCGCCTCGACACCGACAATGGCGGCCTCGTACACTCCCGTGTGGCCGACCATGTCGGGGGGCGCAAAGTTGTTCATGACAAAGGGGAACTTCTTCTCGCCAAGACGCTTGGCGACCTGGTCGGCAACGCCGTCGGCGGACATCTCGGGCGCCTTGTCGTAGGTGGCCACGGACTTGTTGGAAGGCACAAGATCCTGCGTCTCGTCGCGGGTCTCGAGCGGGAAGACCTTCTCGACACCGCCGTTGAAGAAGAAGGTGACGTGGGCGTACTTTTCCGTCTCGGCAATGTGCACCTGCTCGACGTCCTGCTTGCCGAGCCACTCGGCCAGCACGTTGCCCATGTGCTGGGGCTTGTAGGCAATCTCAAAGGGGTAGTCGACCTTGTACTGCGTCATGGTGACCAGGTTGATCTTGGGGTAGGCAAAGTCGGGGCGGGGCGAGCGGTCGACATCTCCGAGCAGCTGGGTGATTTGGCGCACACGGTCGGAGCGGTAGTTGAAGAAGAAGACATTGTCGCCGTCTGGCCAGGGGGAGGGGTGTATTGTGTTAGCTAGTGCGTGGTGACCCACCGGGACGATACGGAGCAGCACTCACCCTTGATGCGGGCCTCATCGCCATTGACAATGATGGGCTTGAGGAACTCGTCGTTCTCGCCCTTCTCGTAGCGCTCCTGGACGGTCGCCAGCGGGTCCGTGCTGGCCTCGCCCTCGCCGAGAACCATGCCCTTGAGGGCAAGCTCGACACGCTCCCAGCGCTTGTCACGGTCCATGGCGTAGTAGCGGCCGACGACGGTGGCCAGCTCACCGATGCCAATCTCCTGGAGCTGGCCGAGGAGCTCCTCCATGTAGCCGTGGCCAGACTTGGGGTCCGTGTCACGGCCATCGCCAAAGAAGTGGATGTAGACCTTGGGGACCTCGGCCTGCTTGGCGGCCTTGAGGAGCGCGTACAGGTGCTCTTGCTTGGAGTGCTGGTCGAGCGAAGCAGGTTAGCTCTAGCCGGGGTTCTCTTGGACGCGACGGCAGCGCGCCAGGTCGGGTGCAACGTACCACACCACCGTGCGAGACCAGACCGCACAGGTGCAGTCTTCCGTTGCCGCTCTTGGCAGCCTCCAGCGTCTTCTTGATGACCTCGTTGCTGGCAAACTCTTCCTTCTTGATGGCCTGGTCGATGCGCACGACGTCCTGCCAGACAACACGGCCGGCGCCAATGTTCAAGTGGCCGACCTCGGAGTTGCCCATGAGCCCCTCGGGCAGGCCCACGGCGAGCGACGAGGCCTCGAGCTCGGCAAAGCCCGTGGCAGACTTGGCAAAGTCGTCCATGTAGGGAGTCTTGGCGTTGGTGATGGCATCGCCGTCCTTGGGCGACTGGGCCGAGGGAATGCCCCAGCCATCAATGACGACTGTAGGTGCGCAGCAGCACGAGAATCAGCCAACAGAGCTCGAGGTAGAGGAGGACGACGCAGGCGACGACGACGCAGTCGGGCCGCGGCGGTCGTGGCGGCTGCTTGCCGACGCTGCTGTGCTGGGCCATGTCGGAGCTCCGAGGCTGGTCTTGCTTGCGTCGACGTCCTCAGAACAGAACAGAACAGACCGACGGCCGGCCGGCACGTTGGTGCAGGGGCACGAGGAGCGAGGTGAGGGAATTGGCACGTACTGAGGCAGGCGTTGTGGTCTGGCTTGGTCATGTCGTCGGCCTTTCTCTTCGACATTGGCGTGGTTGTGTGGATGGCGTTGCTTGGCTACGATGCAGGGTGGACGAGCAGGAAAGGGGCGCTGGCTTGTCGCGAGAGGCCGTGGTGGTGATGGCAGCGGTGGTGGTGGTGGTGGTGGTGGTTGGTCGTGGAGGGTGTGGGCGGATATAAATACCAAGCTGCCAGCGCTGGTTGGGTGACTGGCTCTGGCGCTGGCGCTGGCGCTGGCTCTGGCACGAGTGATTTTGTGGTGGGGTTCGCCCTGACATGACGTTTGGCAACGTGCTGCACAGGCCCGTCTATCGATAAGCCGCGGGGCATCCCTCGCTGGATTCCAGTGGGCTGTTGCGGGCAATCAGCGCCGTTTCAGGGGGTGGGAGGAGACCACCTGTGGGCTTGGCACCATCTGTACCATAGTGAGCACCACGTGCGGGCACCGCCTGTAGCCACCGCCTGTACATAGTCAGCACCACCTGTAGCCAACCCCCTGTAGCCACCACCTGTTCCCCCACAAAGCACCCATCTGTGCACCCTTGGCAGTCGGCTGCTCCCCCCCCCTGGCACCGTCTTTCTATTGTACGTACGAGGAACTGGACAAGGCTGTGGCAAGGCTAAGACCGCCTGCCACATCATCTCCACTGCCTCACTTGTCTCTAACGCCGTCTGCCAGATCAGATCGCGGCGACCTCACACGCCTGACCAGCCGCCCCTCGGGCCAAATCTCAAAGCTGCAAGCCAGCCGCTTCGAGCTAGATCAGCCTTTGGCAGAAGCTCCCGTCCGCTCAGCTTGTTGATTTTATTAAAACAAAGAACAAAAAAAAAACAAGTGTCCAACTCTGTTGCCCGTCACTCACTCACTCTCACTCTCTCTCGACTCTCTCACTCTCTCTCTCGACTCTCTCACTCTCTCTCTCTCTCTCGCGACTCTCTCGACTCTCTCGACTCTTTTCCCTCCTCCTCCTTCTTCTTCCTCTTCTTCTTTGATTCGTTTGCCTCCACACCACCCGCTCAATTCTTCAACATGGCGTCCTCGACAGAATCCTCTCACCCGCTGCCAGCCGGCCTCTCGCCAGACGCCATCGACGTCCCCTCGGAGCTCGCCACAATCCTCACCCGCATCCACTACAACCGCCAAGCCGCCTCTGCTGCCGCTGCCACTGCTGCTGCTGCTGCTGCCGCAGGCGCAGGCGCAGACGCAGGCGCAGGCACCACAGCCGACAGCAAACCTCCGCCCGCTCCGGCCGACGACCTCGCGCCCAAAGACCTGCCCTCGGCAACCGACAGCCTCAAGCACAAGATCCAGCACGCCCGCGCAGCCGCCCACACCTTGCCCGACGTGCAGCGCGCCATCGCCGCCCAAGACGCCGAGATTGCAGAGCTGCACGCGCGGCTGGCGGCGCAGCGCGCCGCGCTGGCCAGCCTCAAGGACTTTGGCCTGCTGCGCTTTGCGCCGGCAGCTGACGAGGCGGCCAATGCGGAGGACGGCGACGTCGAGATGGGTGGCTTGCGGCGCGGAGAAGAAGATGCCGTGGCACGGCAGGCCGGTGTTGCGGCCCCTTCGACCTAGAAGAGCGGAGGGTCGGCATGTTCGGACGGTGTGCTGCAAGGCGCCGACTGCCGCGGCTGCACTATTGACGACGATGAGTTTTGGCGCCTTGGTGGGCGCGACTGCTGCACCACACATGTCTTTGCAGACCGTCAGGCTGAGGACGGCCTGTGTGGAGAGGTGGATATGCATGGCACGGAGTGTCTGTGGCAAGCGGATTCTGGCCTCCAAGATTACCATGAAAGCAGTGCGGACACGGCAATTTCGAAGAGCGTCACGCCCTCGGCTCAAGCGCACTACCAGCCTGTCGAGGACACGGCCGCATTTGACAACCACTTCTCAACGGTCCGTCTACCAGCAAGCAGCGAAAAGGACGACACGCCCAGGGTCTCCGTCTCGCAACCTCTCCTGGCGCTGCCCAATCCCACCAGCACCATCATCTCGGGAAACGCCACCCGCACCGGCACTATTGCAGCCAACAACATCTCCAAGCCCCTTACAACCCTTCTTCACGCAGCTGCGCCTTGTACCAGCACCAGCCTTGCACCGCAACCTGCCGTGCCTGCAGCTGAGCATGGCATGAATACCGACCCAGAGCCAGAGCCAGAGCCAGAGCCAGGACAAGAGCGAGACATTGAAGACCAAGTTCTCCTACTGCTTGACGCGCTGTAGACGGCTCTGCTGGGCGAGGCCTTGTGCTTTTTTGAGTGGGTTCTACTTTGATGGAAGAGACGATGAGGAGCAGCTTTTGCACTATTATCACACGCACGCACGCACACGTCCAGCAACGCAAGCTGTGACAGGAGTCTGGGCATTAGCACTGGCACTGGCACTGGCATTGGCATTGGCATTAGCACTGGCAAATGCCTACTCAACCAAGAGAAACCGATTACTGTAGATAAAACATACACACACACACACACACACACACACACACACACACACAAATATCGCCAAGATTCTGAAAGCATGCGAGTTCTACAATCCATGCAGAAAATCTACTACTTACAGACACCTGCACCCCCACCGATTGACAATGATACATGTGACATGAAACTTTAAGAGTCTTTCTGGATCGAAGAATGCAGATACCAAAACTATCCATATGTGTATGATTCGTTAAGTTGCTGCTATTGTACACTGGTGCAAAATTATTCAAGAATGTCTCAATCAACAGCCGTTGGAAAAAAAAAATCCCCCCCCCCCCGTTCAACGATATTCTTTTTGCCCCGTCTTGTGTCGTTGCCCGTCCGGACCGGAAACATATAATAACACAAAAAAGGCCGGCCTCTTATTTCACGTTGCTGTTCTCCATCGTTGTTATGTGTTTCAGTGCATTCATGACAAACCTGCCATCTTTACACGCAAATCAGACTACGCGATACCCGCCTTGTGCAGGATATCCTCCGTACACAGCTGCGGCCCACCGCGCACAGTCGTCTCCCAAAACGTCGACGGAATCGCATTCTCATCATTGGCCTCGCCAGGCGTAATGGCCCGCCAGTTGGGCGAGGCCTCGGACTTGAGCCAGTTGAAGTCGTCGACCTGGTTCCACTGATTTGTCGATGGTTCTTGGTCGGATGTCAACTAAGTGATTCAATCATTGTTAGCATATTGGCCAAAAACAATATCCCATGTGGGGATATCGCAAAGCGGATCGGGACATGATGCCTCCCCCCCCCCCACCCCCAAAAAAACACCAGGAAACAAACATACATATTGCGCTGGGATCTCAGCAAACCGCATTCCCGTGCAGTCCTCAATGATCGGCCGGCTGCCCGCCCACAGGTACACGCTGACGTTCTCGCACTCGTGGATGCGCACCTGTCTGGCATTGACGACCAGCACGGCGTCCTTGACGCCTGTGATGTGCGCGGGCCCCGCAACGCGGCCTGCAATAATGACACTGCGGGAAATGTCCTTGATGGCGAGGCTGGAAAAGGGGCTCGCCTTGAGGGTGCGTCTCTTCTTGGTGGCTTTCTTGGACGGTTCCGTCTCGTCGTCATCGTCGTCGTCTTGATTCTCCGTCAGACCGCGGCGTAGCGTTGGTACGGACATGTCAAGAACACAGTTGCGCAGATCCGTGATGCTGCCCGAGGTCGTAGCGCGGCTGGCGGTGGCGGGCAGGATGATGTGCATGCCGCGATGCGAGGAAATGTCAATGTCGCGGGCGGTGGAGAAGGAGGGCTTGCGAATGCCTGTGCCGGACTGCGAGGCCATTTCGGCATTGTAGTTCTTGCCCTTGGTGTTGTCGAACTTGGGCAGGTCACCGACCTTGTCTTCTGACTGCTGGACGGCGGCGGCGGCGGCATTGCTGTTGTTGCTCGCCGAGACTTGTGCTTGAGTGTTGCGTGGGGGCGAGGACGAGAGGAATCGCTCTTTGGATCTTGGGCTGAAGGCAAAGCGGCTTCTGGGGCCAAACCTCGAAGTCTGAACGTTGAGGTGTTCGCGAAGGGCCTTGAGTGCCTGTGCGACTTGGTATGTAAGTGGTCTGATTCCGAGACCGGGACTGGGGCCGGAGTGGCGCCATGGCTGCAGAAGCAGCCCACGGACAAGAGAGTGCACAAACCTGGTTGTAGATCATCTGGTCGCGGGGAGGAGCCAGAGCGGCAGCATCCGAGACCTCGTTTGTCAGGCGCGAGATGGAGGTCAAGATGTGGTCGGTGGCATCTTTGCGCTCTCCGCCCGCAGTAGCAATGTTGCTGAGGTTGGCAATGTCGTCTTGGATGGCTATGCAGAAAAGGTCAGTATCGAAAGCCACTGTGTTGTTTTTTTTAACTGACTGAGATTCAGTCACGGACCTGTGGCTTGCGCCTCGAAATGTCGGTAAAAGACCTCCTTTGGGTCCATGGCTGGCTTGACGGCCTTGAAGGCAGCGTCGTGGGTCGCTGGTGTGCTCATGACAGCCTGCATGGTGACGGCGGGCGTGGTGTTGCACGGTTGAATCAAGGGACGATTTCAGTAGAGAGAAATTGGGTATAGTGAGCCTGTCTATCACGGTCTTGTGAGCAAGGACTGCACGCATTTGAGAAGAGGAAACCCGCAAAAAGGAGAAACAGAGGCAAGCAACGAGAACAAGCGGCCAGAGGAAGTGACGGTGGCCCAGTTCATATACACACGCATAAAAACGCCCGCGTCTCACCACGGCCACCACGACCACCACGGCCACTGCTTTTCCATGACCAGTCCTGTCGGGTTCGTCAACTTGTCGACTGCCCAAGGTGACGACATGAAGCAGCATCCCGCAGTCCACAGTAGCGTGTCAGTCCCGTGTCAGTTCCCCGTGCGTGGGGTGTGACTGGGCTGGGCCCATCATGGACTGATGCGCAGGGTCCGCGCCTTGGGGGGTGCTGCAGGGTTTGGGGGGTCTGCAAGTGCCGCAGGTGCCACAGGGAGCGGAGGGGGGGGCCGTGGAATGCGGGGAGAAGGCGGTGTCAACTCACACACTCTGTGTCGTAATCTGCTGAGGGTGTGCTGTACTATGTAGCTGTGGCCTTGTCGGGGTGCGGGAGCTGGAGCTGGAGCTGGCGCTGGCGCTGGTGTTGACGATGCTGACGATGATGCGGGAGGGTTGTAGCGGGTTGGGGAGGGTTGTAGCGCATGGCCCACTGCGTCGCCCGCTGCACTATGTAACTGAGGCCGGCGATGTGCCTGCTGTGCCTACTGTGCCCAGGTGCCCAGGTGCTGTTCCCCTTCAGTATACCAAACCAGAACCACAAGTACACCATCAAGACTCCCAGAGCGATCGGCAGTTGCTGATTGTGCTTTTGGACCAACGTCTTGTTCAATGCAAGTACTTTATAGACCCCCATCAAGACTCCGCACCAATGGCAGTCTGCGATCGTCTCAATTGTCCTGTCCATCCATGCACCCTGACGTAGCGGCCCCCCCCCCAATGGGCAATTCTGTCTCATTTGCACTTGGTACATGGCCACGCTGCATCATTTGCATCACTTGTGTGTGTGTGTGTGTGTGTATGTGTGTGTGTGTGAGGGTTGTGATAGCCGTAGCAGTTTCTGATGGCAGGACGGGCAATAGCAGACTTGGTCTAAAAAGCAGCGGGAGCATCAGACACCGTCCTCGTGTCATGAACACAATTCAAATAGCAACCTCGTCTGACTCGATCAAAACTTAGACCTTTCACGATGGATTAGTGTACCACCAGCCTGGGTCTACATAGTAATGTTTCTCTCTCAGACATTCCATATCAAATCAAACAGAGTTTGCTCTCCGAGAACGAACAATAAACTTTGGCCAAGCAAAGCCCAACGGGCACGAGGCTGCGGGCCGTTGGCAACTACAAAATAAAGAACGTCTAGAACTGCAAGTGTCTGGGTATCCTTGGCATTGTACAAAGACTGTTCATTGGCCGGTGCTCAGAGCGTCTGCTTCTCGAAAGCTTCCTCAAACCTAAAGAAATAGTATATATCCATGCATTGGTGCTTGTTGTTGAACTCATCGTGTCTTTGGTGCGCTTATTCCTGGCCCCCTCTGTTCGATTATGGATGCGTTTTCATCTGACTACTCGGATTCTCGTCACCCAGAATCATAGGTGCTTTCCGACCGATGCCAACGGACATAGTCAAGGCTGCACCCACTTGACAGGGAAAGAAACCATTGCTATTGCCGGAGAGACGATCTGGACAGTGCGCATATGCCCCAGCATCGCAAACACGCATTCATAATGCACTGGCCGTGGCCATGGCAGCAGTGGTAGTCAACAGGCCGTTGATAATGACCAATTCGCCGCAAGCACGCCTAAAGCACACTTGGATTGTTCGAGTCAAATGCCTTAGACAACTCTGCCACTTTGCCGTTATTCAGAGCCTCGACGCCAAAGTGCACCTGTATACGCTGCCCTCGTTTGGCCCACCATTGACGACGATGTAGTCGGCAGTCACAAAAGGCACCCATCAGTGGCTCTTTGGTGAGATTGGCTATTCAATGTAATTCATCTCGAGGCTGGCCAGCGTGCATGGTGCTATGTTTCTTTTGTTTGGAATGGAGATTGTTGTGTATTATTGTTGTCATATGGGTTTTTCTTTCTTTCTTTTCTCAACATACGGAGTAGCGATGTTATTTTTTGCTCATTGTCCGCCTGCTGCCGCTGGAGGTCCACCGGGCCCGCCTGTTATTTCGACCGATTGCGCTCCCTGTGCCTCGAGTTGTCTGAGTCGTTGCTTCTTGTTGTGATCTGCGACGCGCCACTTCTTGAAATACGAGACCTGGAGGAAATGGATGTCTTGTGTTAGCCATGGTCCACGGAGACTTGGGACGACAGTCATGGCCAAAAAAAAAAAAACCACCAAGGATTGACCACATCAGCAAGTAAAGACCACCACGACTCACCCATTCCCTTGCACAATCCCTCTCAAACACGACCGACTCGGCACCGCACACCTTGGCAGTCGCCTTTTCGTCCTTGAGAGCGTCGAGGATGTTGTTGCGGTCGAGACAAGCAAAGTATTGGTCGCGGGCCTCCCAGCATCGCTTGCGCTCGGTGCGGTCGGGGGCGCGGGCGCCTGCACGAACTTGTTCCGCGCGCTGGGCCTCCTCGGACGACGAGGAGGAGAATGGGACCCAGGATGAGAGGCCCATGGTGGGTGTGGAGATTGGTGTGCTTCTGGTGTGGCAGGTGTGCAAGATCGGGTGTTTTGTTTTGGAAGCGTGGTTGTGTTGCGCAGCTATTGTGGTTGGCGAGCGTTGATTGGCAGTTTGCTGAAGCTCGGATGGGCTTGGTTGGGTGAGGTCAGAGGAAAGTTGTACTGGTGATGTCGTTGCTGGGATTAGAAGCGGCAGAATTCTTTGGGCGGTCGCGAGGTGCCGTAAGGCTTAGCGTGGAAAGTGACGCGCCTGCTGAGTCTTATGTACTGCCCGAGTGTACTTGCTGCCGGCCGGGGTGTCTGTGCTAAGGGCTGACAGCAGACAAGGCTTGGCACATGCTATTTGGGGGCAAAGGGGACGTGGAATTGCGGTCATCACACGTCAACTTTTGGGCCAGTATCGATACCTTTTCCCTACCTTTTTGCCCGTCTCGGCACGGGCTCTGGACTAGAATCCTCAAGACGCTGTCAAACAAGACAAGATACCAAAGATTAGATCAGTAGCTGTTGAATCTGCTGCAAAACAAGAACGAGACACCTCCCCTTGGCATTCCGCGCCCAACGGCTTTTGATACCGCTCGCTCCCTGAACTTGAGAATACATCGCTGGCTCGTGTCAGTCCACACCTGCTTTACATCGATCGGATAGCAGTCTGCGCTGGATCGTGCTGGATCGCTAGCGCAAGCGCACACGGGGCCGCTCTCGCCCGTCGATAGCCACAACGCACAACGCCCGCCATGGCACGGCGAAGAAGACCACCGCGCGCGGGGGCGCTGGCCGAGCTGCCTCCACTCAAGATCCTGTCGCAGATCGCCGCATTACAAGCACTCTACTACGCTGGCGCGCTGGTGCTGATGCTGTTTAGCTCGCTTGTATCGGGGCGCGGGTTCAGGCTCGAGCTGGTGCTGGGCTGGGCGGCAGTCCGGGGCGACACAACACAGGGCTGGTTGAATGGCTTCATGTGGGTGTTGGATGGTGGTCTGTTCATGTGAGTTCTCGTCTCGTCTCGGGTGCACCGTTCTCTACTTGCATACGGCTGGCTGATCAGTTTGGCTCACCACCGCCACAGGTCCGTTGCCATGGTGCTCATTGTGATACGATCCAAACTCGTCCTCGATTTCGCCCTCACCACACACTTCATCCACCTCATCGTTGTGTCGCTCTACTCGGGCCAGGTGCCTCGACATATGGGCTGGTGGCTCGCCATGCTTGCATCTAGCGCCATGGGTGCCGCGCTGGGAATTTGGGGGTGTCAATATCGCGAGCTGAGACCTGTTTTCTTTGGCGGCGGCGGGAACAGCAGCAACGCCAACAACAGCCACGACGGAGCGATACCGGATGGAGGTGCGATGGCTGGTGATAGCGGCGGTGCTGGTGGATATGCTGCTGCAGATGGACTACCAGTTGGGGATGAAGAGCAAGGGTTCTCACGAGGTCGGGGCAGAGGAAGAGGGAGAGATGGTGCTGGCGACTACGAGATGGTCAAGATGAACGGGGAAGCGGCTGCCTGAGAGCTGTAGTCGGTCGTCTCTGTGGTCTGACCTGAATAAGATGACACAAGGTGTTGGTTTGCTTCGCGTGGCGTTTGTTGGCGGTTGCCCTCTGCTTATTGGTGAAAGAATGTGATTTTTCAGAAGAGGCACGAAGCTTTGCATAGCCTGGCGTTTTGGGGGGGTTACAGATTCGCTAGAGGCATTATCATGGAATCAGTCTCAGTCTCAGTCTCAGTATCAGGCCCAGGCCCTGTGTGTTTTGAGGTTCTGACCAGGTTCTGACAGGTCCTGGAGTGTGCAAGGGCCAGTCCTCTCGAGGCTCATGTAGAAACAGATCACCAGCCAGGCTGTGTATTCTGTTGCAGGATGGATGTGACGAGGAACAAGTCTGATTACAACGTATATGCGGAGAGAGTGCCTACAGGTGCTATGGCCCAGAAAAAAAGAGAAAAAAAAGAGAAAAAAAGGAAGAAAAAAAGAAAGAA